>JAZGTJ010004367.1:0-31191 GCA_036877575.1 Botia almorhae | reverse complement strand
CTGAGTTTAAACTCCCCTCCATTCCCCTCCATGTAGCTTAAAGGAGTCCCATTGTTTTCTGCTTTTGGAGACCTTTCCTCAGCAGCGAGCTCCCGGCCCTCCGCCAGATCTATTGTTTGGTGTTTTACCTTCAATATTTCCTCATATCATCTCGGATTTCAATCTGAAGGGTGATTTTGGCTTCCGGAGGTCAAGCTGTCAAAGGCTGTTTTGAGAATTAAATCATTCGTAGTGAAGAAAAGTTAAATATTCCATCAGTTTTAATAAAACCACGGAACACTGTGATGGGAGCTGATCCTGATGTTTCTGAGCGGAGTCTCTGACAACATCTTTCCTGATGTTGACGCTCGCGCTGGTCAATTGCGTTGAGTGTTTTTGGCAGTCTGCGGGTCTCAGGTTGCTCGTCTGTGTGAGGTCTGCAGATGGTTTTGAAACACTGCCTAAAATCTCCAGCTTTTAAAAACAGCGATGTTCCATAATCCCGTTTATGATCCTGTTTCTTTACATCTTGAGACGTTGCATCAGTGGTTCTCTGGGGGTTTGTCTAGCTTGACTACATAATTCCATTGCAAAAGACTTAATGAGATGAGATTCTGTCAGTCTCGAGCAACAGCGTTGAGTTTCGTTTATATGTTTATGGAAAACAACTGTCTTGACATACTGGAGTCATCTAGCTTATGTTTATTCATCTGTTACGCTGTAATGCAGTTAATTTAATTGGGCAACTTCTCTATTTAAATCAGACAACAGCTTTTCTCATTTTCTCAGGCCTTGGAACATGTACATTATATTGTCTAAATGAAGAAAAAACAGCTTAAACCGCCCTATAGTGCTTTGCCGGTCTTCGCTGGTTTCTGCTGGTTTTAGAGGGGTTTTGAGCAATATTCAGGTGGTCAGACTGGGATACCAATAACCAACCAGACACAAACCAGCTGAGCACCAGTTTGGTCAGATTCAGAGACCAGCTAAACCTGCTAAGTGCAGCAAAGCAGCTGAGACAGGTTTAAACTGTTTTTCAACAAGTGTAAATTACATCATTTTGCACTCTATTGCTTTTTTATATTACATTGTGTTTGGCAGAACAAATTCTACTTCGGCTGAATTCGGTTACATGGTCATTAAAGTACAAGTTTATTGTGGTTATCGTTTAACAGCTGTAGAATGGTGTGTCTGGTCCTGAGTCATCTCTTCAGACAACAGGACATGATTTCCTGGATAGCAAAGCATACAGGAAGTTCTGTGTTGCCTGAGTCCACTGTAGATACCTGCTGATACCACCCATGTGTGCTTAGAGTTTCGGACCATGAGTGTCAGCGCAGGAAAGTGTTAAACTGACCTTTGCAATTAAAACCAAAAGCTTGAGTGTTGCTCATTTATATCTCATTTAGTTCTCATGGAGTTCTCCTTTCAAATATGAAACCTTTCGGACGTTTCTCCTAAAACAAATAGACACAAATGAGATTGTTAAAATTCAGTACAGAGCAACGGTTTACAACTATTGTGAATAGCTTGGATCCATTCACACTGAAATGAGTTCACACTGAAATCTCACCTTTGACCTTTCAGCCTCGACTAATCTGAGAAACAGAGAACACGTGTGCATTCAACATGTGACTATCACACACAAACAGCGCACAGCACACGTTTCCCTCTTCTTATAGTGCTGCAGATGAAAGGAGAATAATAAGCTTGTTTCATGGTTGCCACGGAGAGCAGAGCCAAAACAAAGGACTGGTGAATTGATACACGCTTGTTTTCTCCAGTTCTCCTCTCCCTCCTCAACAGGGGCGCCCTCGCAGGCGGACATCATGCGAAGGACGGGCGTGTCCGTGATCCTTTTCCAGGGTATTTTCCAGTCGCCATATTGGCTTGGCCCCGTGTCAGTGGAGTCGACAGCAAATGAATTTAGGGCTTGTTTTCAGCCAGCAATAATCACCAGCACGTACGGCTTTCTGTCTCCTGAACCGCAGAGAAATCACACGAGCTGAAATCGGGGAGAGGATTCCCGCCTGACGGACGTCAGCGATGGCGTAACCCTGGCGCGCTCCTCTGCGCGCGGAGTGTCGTCAAAGTGACTGAGGTTGACTGGAGAGAAGCCAACCCTGGTGCAGAGATCCAAACCACTGAGCCCGCCCAGCCTACAGTTCACTGGTGGGAATGAAAACATGTCAGAGTGCTGGTGAATCTGGATGGTGACCACACTAGAAGGTTACCAGGGTCCACCTGCAGGTACTATGGCCGCCCATGTGGTCTTCAGGGCACAGCAAGACTGGAGGCCGACCCATGTCAACCAGGAAACGCCAGTGTAGAACAATGGGGGTCACCTCAGTCAGCAGAGTGTTGTAATGAGGCCCATATGTGCTGAGAACCACAAGCATCTCCATCAAACTGGCAGACGTTCTCATACTCTCGTTTTGGCTTCTCCTCGCCTCCACTACCTTTTCTCTCAGTCTGCTGAGAGCAATTATCTCTCCTCCGTCTCTCCATAGAAGCATCGCGAGAGTTATCTCAGACTCACTTGCCATGGAGACAGAACTTCTGTCATCTGTTGAAGGCCATGAGGAACCTTTAGGGTACAAAGGTATAAACGAAGATCTGAACTTGGATGATGGCAACCACAATTGGCAATCAGCATCTACTTCCTTCCATTCCAATCATATCAGGCAAACATGCTCTTCAGTGGCTTCAAATCCCAGTCCAACCTCCAAATTTACAGTGTGTAGAATCAACTGTGTAAACCGAGCCAGAATGAGAAACAATGATATTTTTCGTTCCGTTCTCCAGGATCTCAAACTCCATGTCCAACCGACCTCACGAGGTAGATAGTAGATGAGGAAGATAGGTAGGTAGTGCACAACTCGAACCTTCATTTTGTGACTGAGGTTAACTGCCTTCTCTTACCAGACTCTCTTCCAGGAATACAAGCATAAGTTCTGCCCGATGACTCGCTCGGTTCTTTCTCTGGAATGTATCGTTTCTGAACGTGTCCTGGGGGAGTAATGGAAAAATATGGGCATATTTCAATAAACAATCGCAGCCGATGCCGAGCGCTGCGCCCAGCTTCACTCCAAACTCTTGTTTCATGGATGACGTGAGACGTTAATAAAAGACAGAAACCGTTGAGGAGCGTTTTGAATTGTTTTCAGGTGCTCGGTTTGGGTACTTAACCTTCAAATGTTGTTGTAACGTTCTGTCTCTGCAGAAGCCACGGCAAAATCCCCTCAACAAATCTACAGTAATAAAAATGATTACAGTTAAAATGACGCGATGGGCACGATTACTGTAACGCTTCTGTCATAAAATGAATCGTTAAAATACAAAAATGACATTGTTAAAATACATACAAATTCGTTTCCACCCATTGGAGGAAAAACACACACATGCGATCTGAGACCTTGTTTGATTCTCGCAGACATGGCTGAGAGAAAACAGAGACTTTTGATGAAGTTATCTTCACCAGCTCAAACGCTCCTCTGAGAAAAACTCTTCTGTGCTCTGTAGTTTGACAGAAGATCTCACCGTCTCAAACAGCGCTCAGATTTCTGAAGACATCATCAGGGTTCTACGCGCGTGGAAATACGAAGAAATGTTATACATGAAGAAAAATCGTAAAACTTAATATCTATATGTATTAAAACCGAGACCTTCAAGAGCAATCAGAGACAGCAAAAAGAAGCCTGGCTGATTGTTATCCCAGATAACAGGCAACGTTTTTAGAATGTTTTCTCACAAGTTCTTAAATAACATTCTTGTAGTAAAGTTAGTAGAACGTTTTTAAATGTTATATATCCTATAACAGAAATGTTATTCCTAAGTAGTTGGTGGAATGTGTTAAATAACATAACAGTTAAAAACTGTTTAAATAACATTTGTATGGCCAAACAATAATGTTGATAAAAAATGTCTTTTATTTTAAACGCTCCTGGAACATTCAAAATAATATTTGTAACGTTGGACGCATGTTATGGATTTCTGCATGTTTTATCATACAGTTGCTTGAAGAAACAACAAACGGTATATTGTAGATATATTGATGTATTCTATAATATTCAACAGTTTTCGTATTGGATTGGTACACAACATGTTAATAAGGTGGTGTAGTGATTAAGGATGTGGGCTTAGAGCTTAAAGGCTGAAGGTTCAAACCCAGCACAAGATGACTCATAAACAAGAGCACCAAAGACTTAACTAGTTCTTTAGCAGTTTAACTGTGTGTACCGCTCTCACCAATACTACACTGTATGCTTCTGACTAGCTCTCTGAGTTGTGTGATGACTTTATGAAAAATCTTGACATTTTAGGCCCAAAAGTTCCACCATCCAGGCGTAAATATCAGGGTATTTCAAGCACAAAATCATAAAATCATAAAATCAAAACGTAATTATTTTTTAATAAACAGAGCCAGAAACTTTCAGCTTGTCTGGCGTTTTTAACCACGTAAACATCGCAACACATCCTCTCAAACAGGGGAAAACCATATAGACCTGCAGTCCATTTTCAGGTTTACCACTAAGTAAACAGACAGTATAATCGTCATTGTATTATGTACATGTTGACAAGCATGTTCACATCACTGGCTGATGTATCCTAGCGCTGGTAAGGCCTTATGGACTCACTGAACTGTGTGTGACGGCCGCCGGGCTCTTTAAACGGTTCAGTATGCTTGTGCATGTTATAAAGCAGAGTACATATCCTCTCTGTGCATTTTAACAAACAGATGTAAGACAGAATCTGATTCCTGTGTGATGCATTAACAGCTTCGAGAGAAACGTGCCAAAAATCTGCATGTGCGAGTCTTTGCGTGCAAGCGCTTGCGAAGCTGCAGTTCATTCTTTTTTAAGTTTGCCTAGAAAATAACTTTGTTTGATTTGATTTTCATGGCCTGTAAGTATTTGGGCACGCGAGAGGTTTAGAAAATACAATGTAACAAAGTTATTTCAGAACGTATGTAAAACGCTGATGGAAACAATGTGAAACGATGTAACTTCATCCATATTCTTAAACGCAGTCAGACAGACGATCAGAACGAGACAGACAGACAGATAAATGAATTTAATCTGTCAAACTGTTTTGTCTTTCAGTAGCTTTGTACTGCCGTCATTAAAGTGTAACGTTGTCTTATGTCAGTAATCCAGGTATGATGATGTTGACACATGTTAGTGTGTTGACAGATTGACATTTAATCCCTCTAGCTGCCCCTCAATTTGAGAAATAAATCATGTGTAAATAGATCTACAGGCAACCTTATTTATGACATTATTCAAACAAATATTTACCCTGGATTATATCTCTGAGAGGAGATATAGGATTCAAAACCCTGAGAGCAAACACAAAACTACGCTCCACGCCAAAACCGCCTCAGAGAGCAGATGCTTCATTTCTGAATTCTGCTGTAAGGTAAATGTGTTAGTTACGGTATGTTACAGTTTTTCTCACGGTCGTCATGGGAAACGGTATTGTGACTCAACAATATGAAACAAGCATGCTTTCGCTCCACTGAGTCACAGACAGATGGACTCACGATAAGAATTAGGACATAAGACAACAAACTTGTTTTTTCTTGACCCTTGACACACACACACAAACACACGTGTTTACTTATCTATCGAAATGGGGACATTCCATAGACTTCTATTGTTTTCATACATAGCTAGTTATAAACACTATTATTAACCTATTATTAACCATTATTAACCTAACCCTAACACACGCTCTAACCCTAACAGAAATGTTTCATTGTTAATAATTACATTAATTAAAAGTTTTTGTTTTAAAAGTAGATGCAAAAGCCATTGGCAAGAAAAACGGTAAACGTATATTTTCTACATGCATTAAACTAGAACACAGCCATATTTATTAATAAACCAAACATCCTCTCTCATCTTATTTAAGCATTTCTTCTGCTCTGCTCGTGTGCTTCTACAGACACAGATACTGCTTGTGATGTCCCTCATCTGTACGTTGCTTTGGGTAAAAGTGTTCGTGAACAAATACATGTAAACGTACTATAGAAGTGTCTTCATAACAATCACTTAATAACTGAAAACAACTCCAGCGATGTTTGATTACAGCGATCGGACCACCAGCGTTTTGAGAGTTCTCCCGGGATAAAAATCTCGCCGGATCGCTTCACATTTTCCTGATGCATTAAGCTGTGACTGTTAACTTTGTGAAATGGATCATTTCAGGGTTCTGCTTTGATTTACTCTTTTGCGATGCAATGTTTTGCAATAGCTAAAGGTTAAACTCTTCGTGAATCATGTACAAGGTAACTGCTCATCGGAGACTTGCTCATCCTCTGAAAACACTCGTTTGATGACCGTTGGCAGTTATATCTGCATTAATACTTTGCGAGTGTTGCGCAGTGCTCACGTAAAATCAATTTTCAATATAAAACTAAACAGCATTTGGCAAAACCTGCCGTGTTTGGCCTGGAGGAGCCTAAGGAGGTCGTGTTTGACAACTAAAAGTCGATTAAAAACGAGATGCTGAAATGACTTCACCTAACATTCGTAAACCAGCACGTAAAAACCAAAAAGGCAACGTTTCATTTCTGCCCCAGCGGAGGCCGAGCGTTTAATTTCTACCTCACCTCATGACCGTGACGTCAGACAGCTGTTTCATTTCAGCCTAGCGCAGCAGAGCCCAAACGCAACGACAGCAGAACACACGTGTCATTTTACTCCAAATTGCAGACTCTGTCAGCGCGTCAATGGCGAGTTACTAACCTAAAATGACAAGCTTCCCTCAGAGAGTGTAATTACATGATTGGGGTGTTTGCGTGTTTTGTTTAATGTGTGGTCTGTGAGTGTGACATGATGGGGGGTGATGTGGTTCGATGACGTGACGCTGTGGGGACCATCTGCCCGGGTCTAGTGAAGCGAGAACCTGCATTAAAACTTTCATTCCCTCCCACGTGTCTTGCTTAAGCCGGCTGACACACTATGAGTCACTCTAGAGAAAACGCTGGAAATCTTCGTCTAGACTGTGTGTTCTGCTGATCCCCGCATCTGTAATGTTCCCAGCTCTCCTGCAAAGCCTCGACTCGGCCCTCCGAGGGCTCACAGACAGGTGCATTATGGGTAAACTGAAAAAACATCAAGCTGAGGTGAAATATGAAGAGGTGAAGGGAACATGTAACTAGTGAAAACCTCATAAATAATGAATAAACAATGATTATAATAGCTGTAATTATACACAATATTACAGGATATAGCAATGATGAAAAGTGTTTTTTTAAGAAGGAAATTAAATACAAGAGTTTGACTCCAGGTCACACTGACCGGATGTGAGATAAATATTGGGTTTAGGAAAAATCTGATCTCTTTTACTGATCTATCATGTGTGCAAGATCGCATCTGTGCCAGACGTCCGTGATAAAACCGCAACTGTTTTGACAGTCGTCTAAGAATCTGAGTGATACACTATCAGTGTTTAGAACAAATGCTTCAGGATTGCGAAATATTTTGTGCACTTTCATGACAGTCGTACCGTGTCACAACACATTTTTGGTCTGCGTGTCGTTGTTTTATTTTTGCTTTGGAAACGCTCTAGGCCATCAAAATTTCACTCGCAGAGAGCTGATGATGTGCAAAGCACTTCTGAAGCGACGCGTGTGTGTTAAAAATACTTCTAGAGTCACATGTGTATTTGTGGTCAGGGTAACATGCTTGGAACTCTGCCAGACCAGGTGTTGACGTACGAATAATGAATATTTGTGAGTGTATTGTTTGGTCGGCGTCCAATGTTATTAATGTACACTTTCACCAGACAAACGAGAAAAAGTGCAAACAAACGCCACAGCTTCTCATGGGAATCTTCAACGCAGCATGATGCGTGTTAAACGCTATTCGCGAATACTTGTGAAACAACCTGTTGTTGACATAAAACGAGAGTTCACGCTGCACTTTTAAACGAGTCGAACACCATCGTGATACATTTATTCGTTTGTGCTGAGGGAATAATATTAGTTTTTGGGCTCTATAAAAACCAACTGTGCTCTATAACGAAATCTGTTATTTTTGTGATGTAAGGTTTGGTACTTCATCTCGTACCATGACCCTGGTGAAATTATCTCCAGTTTGTCGAAGAGGGTTTCTTTGAAACAGTCGTTTTTCGAGGGAAAAATCAAACAGGCTCGGAATGCTCCTCGCCGAGCGATGTTATTTTTCGATGTTCTTAGCGCGAGCTCACGCATAGATCAAACCGAACAGATTCCCAGCAACAGATCAGGGAAGAATTAAAAAAACAAACATGGTTGCTTGGGGCCCTCGTGTCTACGGTTACACTCCTGGTAGCAGGTCAAATAATCACCTGTAGCTGTTAGCTTTTAAGGGTTTCATGTTGATTCTGTAACTGTAGAACTTAGGACTGTGTGTTCCAACTCAAAAGTGGCCGAAATAAGTCTTCAAACTACAGAGGCAACATGTCCAAACTTTCACCAATAGTAAAGATCAATTTATATGTGAATCTGCTTTCAAAAGCACAACTGGAAACATGCTAACTGGATTTCTCAAAGTCAACATGATTTTATGAGGATTTTTTATGTCTGAGATTAGCTGTGCTAAAAAAGACAGAGTTCCGTGTTCACTCGCAGACATCTGGTAAACAAAACATGCACAAACATGCAAAGCTAATCCGACACAAAGCTCCACGGGGGAAAATCAATTTCCAGCACTGGAGCGCTAGCTTGTCTTCTGCGAACCCATCTGTGTGCATAAACTCCATTATTAGTGATGCTTACTAAACTGGGCGTCACTTTTAGCTCTTACTTTGGGTTTAGGGATTTGAAGGACTATTAACCGTTGACATGTAACCTCATGTTGTTTAACTGTTACGTATAAGCAATCTGACGTACCGCTTTGATCTGCCGGACGATAAAATGGGTGAAAAATGGAAGGGGGGCTCAGAGAATATCTACTGATCAGAATCTCACATCTACATACAGATATCACCCACTCATCATCACAACCCAGAACTCTCCAGAACTCTCCAGCATTATAGTGACCACAATTTGCACTTTTTTCATCATTTTTTTGTAAGAATTTAGGAAACCATGCCACCAAGCACAATACCAATCATTCTTAATTAGCATTAAATTATGAAAGAAAACTAAGGCAGAAGAAACGTGAAGCTTCATGTTTGAATCTTGCTCAAAACGCTTTTTTTGGAACACCTCTGAATATCTCTGTGATGAAGCGTGAAGTTTTCCTCCTGTGAATTCAGGCCGATCTTGTGTTGTGCACCTTACTGCTTTGACAGCTGCTTGCCCTGAAGGAACGAGCCGCTCAGATGTTCACCTGACCTTCTAATGTAATAAAGCACCATAATGTTTACAGTGATGGTTCTGCTTTAGACAATCCCAGAAATTTGTCCTTCAAGCCGGGGGTGGTACTCTTGACCTCATATAAGGTAACATGCCATGATTGGTTTCATGTGTTTTCATCTCAACAAAATAACGGAGCAACTGTAAATTCAAAGAATATTAGCGGCGTATTTGAGATAGCTAAAGAGCTCATTTCTCCATGTTCCTTCACAACTAATCTTTTCTGAAACACACGTCCGTCCTTAACATGAAGCAGCAGGTCTGGATTAAAACAAACCTTCAGTCTTATCTGTTCAGGTCAAGATCTGAGCGTCATCACTGTTCAGCTCCATGTCTCTGTGCAAGAGAAAAACCTGTGTTCAGATGTCGGGCTTTAAAACAAATGTGGGCCTGAGGGAAGATGATGTTGTTCTCTGCTGGCCCGGTTTAGTAGGGAAAGTGGTGTGAGAAACTGGTTAATTCCTGCCAAAAGCTGCTGCTTAGCTGCGATTCACCTGCTAGTAAAGCCAGTTAGTAAAAGTGTGACGTCATTTGACTCGCAGCAGTGGCTCTTAAAGAAACAGTACACCCAAAAATGAAAATATTATTTACCTCCGATATGTTCCATGTCTTCAAAGCACTTTTCCAGTCATAGATTTATTGTGTTGTCTTTGTTACTGATGTACACACATGGCAAAGAGCTGCATGAACGTTCCCTAAACGTTTCATTTTTACTATATTGTGAGGTATTCCGTTCACATCAGATTTGGCAGGAGTCCATGTTAGTCTGTGTTTAATTTTAGCTACTATGTAGCAACGCAATCGCGTCCATCTGCGAATGGTGTTTTCACTTCGCTTTGTTTTCAAATGCAAAGCATGAAGACCAGCGCAAGCTTCACTCACAGTAAACCACACACTTTCTTCTGATTGTTCCCAGCCTTCTAAACTGGTTTGGCAGGAGACTGAGTCAAGATTAGAACAGGGGTTGGCATGATTACCTCTCTCAGGTAAGAACTGTCTGTACACAGGTTCCGCGATGCCCTGCGGCGGCCGTCCTCGCATGATCTCTGCTTTAAACGCGAGCCAGAACTGGATGTCCCTACAGATACATGATGGAACATGTCATATGTAATGCGGAAAAGTCTGAGTTCTGTTCCGATCTCCTGTAGCCCACATATTTTGGAAGCGTATGCGTTGCATTTACGAAACAGTTTTGTCCGAGCTACTTTCGTGATATTTTGTGCTAAAAACAGCATTTTATTTGCTAACCTGCCACTAAATGGGGTAAAACAGCACTGCATTGTCCTTGCTTTGCAAAACAGGCTTAAGTGCTAGTGCAACTTTGTAATTCTGTATTTATTATTTTAAAAAGGCGATACATCACAGGTGGAGATATGCTGTATAGTTCCAGTACAGTAAAACTACAGTAAAAAGTAATGCTACTAATTAAAAGGTGCTTTACGATGCCATAGAAGAACTATTTTTGGCTGTATGGTTCCAAAAAGAACTTTTATGTTCCACAGAAACGTCTTTGCAGTGGAAAACGGTTCTTTTGACTATAAAACGGTAAGAAAGAAACAGTTCTTTTGAGAACCCTCGACTGAATGGTTCATTAGGGAACCAAAAAAGGTTCCTCTATGGCATTAAACATTGCAAACGGCATTTAGCACAGGGAGTGAGTGCGTTTGTGCCGTTGTGTGGCTTGTAAAATTCCTTTAGTGAACGGAGCACTAAAACGACACACACGCAGTGTGTAAATAAACACGCACAGCTATGCGGCTCCTTCCATACACCATATGTCGGAGCAGGAAACCTTTGAAAGGTTATGTTTGCACAAGTTTGGTGTGTGTTTAAAAATCCGGTGGATGACGGCCGCATTTATGGTAGCACATCAGATGGGAAACAACATCTTCCTTTAAAACCGCCATAAAGATTAATGATTAGTAGTTTGGTGGAAAGCTACGTGTGCTGGTGTACAGCTCACAGATAAGCTGTGTTCACTCCTTAGTGTAAAAATATCGATTAATCACTTCGTGTCTTATTTAAAGAATGAGTCATTCATGGCCAGACAAATGTTTCAATCAGGAGCCGTGTCAATACGCACTGCAGTATTTGACTTGACCGTGCGATATCGGCCTTCTGAAAGACTTAATCGACTGACAACCGCTCGTTTTATTTCATTTCATCACGCGATTATTAACGTAAGCACGGCTATTATTAACTTCACATTTAGCTTGAGAGACTTGAAAGAAATGCTAACCCTGTGTATTAAACGTCCACAGTTTTATATATAAATATTTCCATCCGATACATCACACCACTGGTTTGTGCGTGCTATTTATGGGGGATGTTATATTTAAACCCCCCTCGCCTCACTCTTCTCGGGTCTTTTCTTGTGTTGAGTGTAGCCTCTTATTTAAATAATCTGTCAATTGCCGGTTTAGACTTAATCATAACAACTCAAAGTAAATAGGTCACAATGAGCGCTTCTTTTTACTCCTGCACCCCCCCGGCCGCGCCTCCTCGCCGTCAAATGAAAAACATGTGCGGGGTTTATTTTTACTCCTCTTTAAAGCAGTTAGAAGACTTCAAAACCACTTCAGGGCTGTAACAGAGAGTGGTCGCGAGCGGAGGGGGGCGAAATGACGGGGACGCTGCGCGCACGTGTTGCTCTAGAGAGATAAAGCCAGTGCTTAACTTTAGCGTTAGCATTAACAACATCCTCAAGATGCACGAATGGGCCGCTCTGTTAGGAAAACATGTTAATGTTTGAAATGGTTTGCTGGTGCTGACCTGATCCAGCCTGGTACAGCAGGTTTAGCTGGGAGGCTAACTGGTTACCCAACCTGACCTGCTAAAAAAAAGGCCCAAATTCTTTTAAAACCTGCAAACAGACCCAGCTGGAGGACCGGCAAACAATTTCAGTGTTTTTATGTGTTCAGTGGGCTATGACCTTTGTGTTGTAGCCAAGCTTTGTGCATTGTAGCTATAAACACACAGTGTGGAACTGTTTTAGCATCTTGGGAACAAACAGTAAACATCATCGCTGTAAAATATCCGCAGGCATCACACGCATCCGGTAAACAGCAATTATTGTGTAATCCATCAGATAATCTTCGCTAGACACTGCTAGCATGCGATGACCTTCCACCTGTTTGCGCTGAACGACACTCGCTGGCAAAGAGCTCCGCTCTTAAAATGAACCAGCAGCAGTTCATCTGTGAGGGTAACAGAGGTTGCCCGGGGCGTCGCTGAATGCAGGATTACGCAAAACTGATGATGAAATCCGGAATACCGAGACATGAGAGACGTTTCCATAACTTGAAATGCAACCTGATAACATAAAAACAACGCAAATAAACGCAAATAAAATGACAATTTCCATTATTTACTCACGTTTTGTCGCGCTCAGTCTTGCTGATGTTATATTTACACGACATTATTCCATATGCTAAACGACATCTTTAAAGCCCCAAAAAGGCAACTTCGTTTTATGCGCATAAACATCTTAAAAATTCCCTTTTTTGTATTGTACAGCAAACAAAATCCCAGCGTATGAGTTTGAAGTTAAAAACAACGTGGGTGTAAAAATAATGACAAAATGTAGACTTCATTTTAACAAAGAAACCAGCTATATGTCTCCAAAACCTGCTTCAATCATCTCAGTTTATTGGAACTGAGGGGTTTTCGTTTGACAGATTAAGGTGGACACGCTCACCTGCAGGTGCTGTGTGTCGTCAGAGGTGTAAAAAGTCAGAGGTCAGCGTCACATGACGTCTGCGGGTTTAGAATGTGTCGTTATTGCATGTTTGCGTCAGTCAAATGTCCTGCAGACACACATAATCATCATCACCCTGTCAGAACAGCTGAAAGTGTATGAACCTTGGCAGTCTGTCTGATGCCTGAAGTCACAGCAAGCTTGAGACATGCAGAGAAATTTCCCGGCAATGTGCCCTGGGCAGAATCATCATATTTCACACCAATATCTTCATCACTGATGAGGAGTTTTGCGTAGCCCGATATTATCATTCAGATTTAAAGGGACAGTGCGTCCAAAAGTCGCACAGATGGAATGGTTTTCGATGTACTTTTATGTCATATGCTGAACGTTCTGTAGCTGCTTCCGGTCGAACGCAAAGATGTTCAGTCAATTTAATTTGATTAAAAAATAATATACAATATAAAATAACAACTTCAGTTTCATTGACATGAACCTTCAAGCATTTGTGCTGTACAGAAAAACGAAGCCATGTGAGTTTGGAACCACATGTGAGCGAGTGAATTGTGGGAGAATTCTCGTTTTTGGCTAAACTGTTGCTTCAAATCAGAGCAGTCGCTAAAATGTGCTTTTTTAGAGAGAGTCACACACATCTGTCACGGATGAAGTATTCATATAGTTTAAAAGCTTTTGCACTCTATAAACAAAACCCCTCTCTGCCTGTCACTTACAGCATGCATGCGCATGGCACAAGTCCAACATCTGTCAGTATCACT
Source organism: Botia almorhae (assembly GCA_036877575.1). Classification (NCBI taxonomy): domain Eukaryota; kingdom Metazoa; phylum Chordata; class Actinopteri; order Cypriniformes; family Botiidae; genus Botia; species Botia almorhae. The sequence goes on along the minus strand of JAZGTJ010004367.1, from coordinate 17,393 downwards.
CAGTCGACTGTACGAAGATCTCTGCCTGCTTTCCATCGAGACACGACGGGCCGCTTGCGTCACTAAACCAGGTGTGCTCACTTGCTAGGGGTTCCCTTAAAAAAACATGGTAGCTAGGCAACAACGCCAGAGCATAACAAACACCAGGAGTCCCAAGCACGCAACACACACCTTCTGACTCCATACGCAAGCAACTGTATCGCGTCAAGGGTGAACAGACGGATGTACAAATGCCAGAACAGTCATAATTGGCGTTTTATTAGATAAGGTTTTTGGTTTCTAAAACAAGCGTATGTTTTCCGTAGGGCAAGGTTACGTCAACCAGATAAGTAGCCCAAATAGACCATATGACCCAAGTAAAATAAAATATAAAACGAACTAAATCAACGACAGCTGGTCATTTGAAGTCCTGTGCTCTTTTAACACTCAGGGACTGGAGATCTCACTTACGTTTCTGTTTGGTCTCTTGAGAATAAACGGAAAACAAAATACAAAACTGTTTACGTTCATTAGAAATACTTAATATTATAAACTCAGACTTTTGATTGCATGTCCCTATTTACTTCTATGTTCACTGTAACCTGCCGTATAACTCAACGTACTAACTAAAAACTAGAATGAATTAGGCGTCAGTAAAATATAAATATGCAACAATATCTACTTTGTTTAACTCTTGAAAATCTAATCGTCGTTGTCTCTTATCACTCCGTCAGGTTTAGTCTCGACACTGACGCCTGCATTAGAGATTTCAAACAGTGGGTGGGGAACAGCGCCCTCTACAGACTCGTTTTGCTTATGGTAGCCAAAAAATGCAGACATTCTACATACCTCTCAGTTTTAAGGAAATGTCAGTTTTAAAGGGTCAGATACATTTAATGCTGCAGTTGTTTGTGAAGACATTGTTAGCCAGCCATTTTTTAAAATAACTTTGCACTGAGTTATTATCGCCCTAATACCCTCTTACCTCAGAGATTCAGAGGGTGTGAAAGTTCTTCATTTTGTCCCTCTCGTGAAGCAACATGTTATCACTGACCGCAAGCATCTCACATACCAAAGTGAAGCGCTTGGATTAGATAACTGCACAATACACAGAGGAAACGACCGTCTGACAAGGATCTACTCAAACAAATATAATACCAGTATCAGACAGACAAACACTGCTTGCTTCCACTCTGATGTATTTTTGGAAGTTCAGAATGTCAAGTGCAAACCCACTTTTCAAAATAGTTCACCCAACAATAAACATCTGTTGTTATATACAAGTCACGCTAAATCTGTTCTGTTTTTATGTCAACAGTTAAAAAACCTTCAATTTTAGTTTTCCTAACATTTCTGTTAAGAAAACCAAAATGTTAAGGATGTCATTTTGAAAGTTCTAGGAACATTCAAATGTTCAGCTTGTAGACATTGTATTAACATTGCTTGGTTATTAAAACATTATTCAAACTTTTTTCCGCAGCGTATTTACAAATGTTACACTAACAACTTATAAATAATGTTTTTAATATTCAACATAAAGGTAAACGTTCTACTAACTGTTGTGCTAGAACGTTTTGATTTATAAGAACCTCTTGGAACCAGCATGTGCATGAGATGGACAAGGTGCAATCATACAGAAGTGACATGAATCAATACCGAAGCCTCTGGCTGTCACTGGGCCAGACATTGTGTTTTACAGACAGTAGCTTTAAACCGCTTCCTCGACTGCATTCCAGCACTGCTAAACCAAAATATGACACTTCAGATCACAGGAGGTGACGCGAACTGCCGGCCACTGACCTCAGCTCCTGGAGAAGACTTCCATGGCCAGCTGGAGGGGAATCTTCCCCTATTAAACTGGGAGCATACTGTGTGGTTTTGAGACAAACGTATAGTGTTTATATGTATATAATATTTCTATGTGATTTCATCTGACAAATACAGCTTCATTTTTACCAAATATCTTACCAAAGCCACGTCATACAAGCTAGTAACAATTGTTTCAAATATATCTGAATTTAAATTAACTCCAGTGGATATCGCCGTTTTAAAACTGAACTGGCTAGCTAAATAAACCCCATCTCTGTCTCGTAATGACACTCTGTTAGCAGGACCTGTGAATGTGGAAACAGCTGTGTCGAGTCGAGGAGTCTCGCAAGAGCCAAATCTTTATCTACTGAAGGGCAGCGCTGGAGGTGAGTCTGATGGTCCGGGCTTAAACAATGGGCTGGGTGAGTTTGTTTGCTGTTGAATTTGTCACAGCGAGCACAAACCAGCTGTTGGTGGAGACCATATGGTTTTCTATGTAACGTTTGGGAGCTTTGCTGTATAACAATAACAACGAAAGGTCGCCATTGAGTTTGTATTGGCGCTGTAGTGTGAAGGATTAAGAAAAATATTTGTTTTGAGAAAATTAAGGCCAAAGACCATTTATAACTCACTCGCGTACACCACTGTCATAAAACTATTCACTTATATAAATACATACAGTATCTCAACTGCGTTGTGTTGAAATAACGCATTTTCAGCCCAATAGACAGACGTGCCAATTCCATTCGTTGTTTCCAGTTTCCGGTTTTAAGACCACTCGAGCGGCAAATGCAAATTCTGGTTGCCATAGTTACACATCCATTCATTCCTATAAGGGGGAAACGGGGAGCCCTATTTTTAAAACTAAAACCTCGTTAAAAATATACAGTGTGCGTTATCTTTTCTTTACAGTCTCTTGTAACTCTTTCTCGACTGTTTTTATCAATCGTCCCCATTTCGAATCATTGGATCGTCGAATCGTCGTCATATGGTCGCAGGTGTGTCAGTGATTTACCTGAGCTAATGAGATAAGCGCTTACCATTTACTAAAGCTAATGTTGTTAAAAGCTAATGTATGCTAATGTTGTTTTTGAACAGCACAGTTTAAAGAAGACTTCCACACGCATCCACAAACCGATCATGGTAATCATGAAAGTGTGTTGTTTGTTAATAATGGAAGATTATAAACTAAACATTTCTCCTTGTATGCGTCTAGACTTTAGAGTTAAATTGTTGTTTTCTCTTCTGAAATGACTGTCTGCTGAGCTATGAAAACAATCCCGTTTCCTGGAGGGGTTGCGAGACAGGAACATTAAACAGGATGGTTTAGGGTTTAGGGGGTCTGTTGCTGTAATTAGAGAGAGTTTAGCAGCCGCAACTAGATGATGGAGGAAGGTTTGTAATTTGGCCCAGTACCAAAACCCCCTGTCCCAGTACAAAGTTATCTGAATATCTTAGTTTGTTTGATGTGTCCAACATACTTGTACGCATTTTGTAACATCATGGGTACAGTATCATACAATCAATGGCGTAAATATAACATTCAAGATCCAAGTAATTATATAATGCATACAACGTTATGCAGAATTAATGGAGAACTGGAAAGAAATCCAGGAAAGTTTTGGAAGAAGATGCAACAAAATCAACAAAAGTGCAGCTGGCTGCTTACATCAGTTTCTCTCTCCCTCTCGAGTTCCTCTCGGTGGAGTTTGGATGCTGTGAAAGTCACTTGGCAGATGTAAAAACATGTGGCGGTTGTCCTGCTTTTCATTGAATTGGTGCCGATAGTAAATTAAAAACAATTTCAGCCATAAGCTGTTGTTTGATTTCTGCATGTTCAACACATCTTGGCTTTCAGACTGTTGGCGGAGCCTCTTTGTTATGCGCAGGAAAACGACTCCTGGCTTTGTCAAACGCTAGTCAATCAAACATGCTTGTATATCGACTTTAATCGCATTTCCTTCATGCCTGCTGACGTAACACAACTTTTACATGGAGGGCTTGTCTGTATGTGCCTTTTGATATCTCTGTGTCAAACAATGGTAGAACCCTGAAGCATTAAAACACATAAACATCTAGGGTTCTAGTCGTGTGTTTGGAGCGCGATGTTCATCATCCAGTGAACCTAAACTTGTAAAGTTCAAAACTGTTCTTCAGTTTGGCCTTCATCTTTGCAATCAGGTTTACAAAATCACGCCCTTATTTCCCTCGAGCGTTCTGCGCGCTCTGTTGTTTTCATCCCTTAATAGTTGTTGAAAGATATAACATTGACCTCTGATTTTTTTTGCATCCATGTTGAGTTCATTTTGACTCTTTTGATACAGAGCTGACCTCCGGCTCAGTGTCACAGGGTTACCGTCAAATCTGGTTGTAAATTTTGCCCATAATTCACTGGGACTGCTCAGTCTGCTCGCTTAAATCAAGGTTAAACGCCGGCAGGAATTCCACTGGGAATCATTTATCAGCAGAACAAGAGCGATAACAAGATTTTAAAATATCAGCAGCATCTGGTGTGCTGACTTACACAGCATAACTGAAATCGTTTGGGTGGAGTTACAACTTTACACAGCAGAGAACAGCAGTGTGGCAAAGAAAATGAAATATGTATCAAAGCATGTTAGAATTTTCATGGCAAATTATTAAACCAAACTGCTTCTAACTTCAGAACTCGCCGTTTTTGCTGTTACTTCTAACTAACTAGCGTCACGCTGATTTTTACTGCCGTAAACGTTCAGTTACTATATTGTTTTGCTGGTGGGCTATGATGTTTGAGTGTCTTTTAAAGTCCCGTTTCTGAAAGCTTCAGGCAAACCTGTTTTTCATTTAAACTTGTATCTCAGTTACAGCACTTCAGTATGTCTGCGGTTCCAGCTCTGTGTTTAGCTCCTGTGGCTTGTGCAGGCAGCACGCGCATGATTACAGACCGGCCTGTGAGGCATCTTGGGTGATGAGTTTGGTGGGCTCAGCACAAGTGTGCCCCGAACCCAAAGAGAAAAAATAAAACAGAGTACATGGCAAACAACTGCAGCAGATACACTTTATTACCTAGTGAGCTCAAAAGCACTTTCTATCGGCAGGTAAGCACCAGTTGAGTCGCACAAACGTATGTTTGTGCTTTACAAGATACTGTTTATATAAACTTCCCTCTATCTTTTAACTGCTATATCGCGAAACATCCTCGAGGGTTTTTCATAGCAAAATTGACATCCCCTCAAAGCTGCCTTCAGATGTTTTAATCGAAAATTAATTCGCAAACCAAAAAGCCACCCGCGTTTCAGATCTTACAGACGAGACCAGTGTGATGTACAGCTAAGAGTTCCAGGTCGTAGATAACGTCAGTACAGCACATTCTCATCAGAACCATATGAGAACTGATCCAGTGTCGCACACCCGAAGAGTCCACCCTTATCACCATGGCAACGGTGATTTATAACAAGGTCCTAACTAAGTTGCATGTCTGGGGAACTGTAAATATTGTTGTAAATTTAGGACGACTGTCTAGATGGTACATTGAATTTTGCAAAACTAAAACACGCCGGTAATGAATCAACAATAGCCAATATTTGGCCACAGAATGTGATTTTAAAGTCTGGGATGCGGGATCCCAAATCTAGTTTAAACACGGAACGCTTATTAAAAACTGAAGCACGTAAGATGCAGTGATTAAAAAGCAATACTTCTTCAGAAAGAAGCGAATTAAACGTGTTTTTACAACTGGACTCCAGGCGTTTGAAGGGTGTTGTGTGTATATAGAAAATCTTTTACTGGGAAAGCAGAACTACAAATTTCCAAAGTACGACAGCATATTTATACATATATATTTATATTCCACATTATTCTCAAGAAATGAAACTGTATCCGCCTTTATTCAACAATCATCATTTTCTTAAATGCCTTACTAATGAAAGGTTCATAAAAAAACATATATATTCCATTAATGAAACATTACAGGTAACATGTGGATTTTTTCAGCCCTTGCTTTTGGATTGTTGAGAGAGATGTTTGTAGCTACCTGATATCAGCAGCCAAACAATCTGCCACATCATAACAGTCACATATTCACGTAGCTTTTGTGATTGATGCTTTGGACGCATCGTGCTGATCTGTGATTATAGCCTGTAGCTTTGATATGTTTCATTTTATGAGTGTGTAATTTAACAGCGTGATTATGTGGTTTCGACTGTTCATGCAGTGTCCACACACACACACACACACACACTCTCTCTCTCTTTTAGTGGCTTGTCTCTTGTAATTAAGGCATACGACTCGTGTGCTTATAGCTGCTGGAAGATTTCATGACAGGTGGTTTCATTGACTTGATAGACCACAGGAGCTACGATTTCAAAGGCCTTAAAGATACTCGATGTAAGCAAATCTGGGCTGCCTAAAATACACACATACTACAAGACTATTACTTTTGTGTGGTGTATAGTATGTATTATGCATAGTATATATTTTCTCTTTGCATATACACCCAAATAATCTATCTGACAAAACAGGCAGTCTAAAAAAGAGCACACTGCACCGTATCCCACAATGCATTGCGTGCAACCTGGCCTTTTCATTTACAGTGTTAGGAAAGCACAAGTAAAATCAAGAGGCATTTTAGGCATCTATTAATTAGTCATGTAATCAGTTTTCTATAAGGAACAAAGTAGAACTAAAAATTGTATAAAAGCAAAACAGCATGTAAAACCGCAGCCAGTATACAGTGCAGCAGTATATTAATATCTGTATATTCTATATATTCAGCAGTATATTAATATCTGTCATAGCTCCAGTTTCATCTTGTCTGCCGTTTTCCAAGTTTCCATAACAAAACGGAAAAACGTCTTTTAAATTTCAGATTATGCCAGTTTAATTAATAAAACATGTCTGTTCAGTCTTCTAAAGACACAAAGCGATACTGGTGACAAAGTACAACAGCGCCGCCTGCTGTTAATGTGCTGTTATTGAAACGTTGCACAAGAGGATCTCCCTTCGAAAACACCAGAAGGAAACTAGACCAGAAGGAAACTAGACTCAAACTGGGTGCTGCGGTCCCCTTTTGGGGGGGCGCACAGAAATTTCTAGTTAAGGAACTTATTTAAAAACCTTTACCTGTATGCTTTTGGATTGTGCTTTGTAAAATATAATGTGTTTAATGTATTATGTGTATTATACGCATTTGTAATATTCAACATCAGAGAAATAAGGCTACAAAGAGAATTGATGTCTCGGTATTGTATAAAGTCATTTGTTTTTGCTATAATCCAAAATTCTTAAAGTAAAATCGTAAGTTTGACAATGTTTTCATCATGAGTTTTCTTTTGGGGTGCACAAAAGGATTCAACTTAAACAAGCGGGTCTCCAGCTGAAAAAGTTTGAGAACTACTGAACTGAAGTATCAAAAAAATCTTTCTATGAAATGATGTTGGCCAAAGTTTATTTGTACAAATCCAACATCAACATAAAAGCTTCGATGCATTAAGAAATACACGAAATAAATGCAATACTTTGCATGAATTATTGGCAAAAACACACTCAAGACACAATGGTACTGACGGGCAATCTTGTATTATCTTAAGTGACTAAAGAAATCAATCGATTATAGAAATACTTTCAAACATTCACAAATACTGCTTGCTTGTCCTCGGCAAACGGTTTAAATAAGTATATACAGTAACTTTATTACAGGCCTAAAGTTATTTAATGTAAAATCAAAACAGATAATCTTTCTCTGCCAGAAACCAGCTGAAATTGAAACCACAGATTTATTTTCGTTTATTAAGTCCGGCTGACTTTGGGAATGTCCGGCTGACTTTGGGGTGTCTGTTAAAATCCTGCAACACAACAAAATAAGTTATTTAAATATCATTAGAAATATTTAGGCCTTCTTTAAAATCCGTTCCATTTGCAAATAGAAATAATGAAATATGTATATAAGTAAAATGCATATACAACATAAACATAAAACAGATTCAACAGTAACTGTGTAAAGTTAAATTGTGATGTTAAATTCAACACAGCATTATGAGTACTGAACACACGCGTTTACTAATGGAAACGTTCTTCCAATGTTACCTGGGCGCTTTTGCGAAGCCTATCGTGAGGTCTCTGCGCATGCGCGCTAAATATCCAGCGCAGGCACATGCGCAGAACGCCGAGCCGCTGCGCCATTTTGCTGCGAGTGTAAAACGCCGTGTATCGTGCTGCGTCTCAAATCTGGTGTTTGTGTGCGTGTGCGCGGAGGGAGAGAGAGATTCACAATTCAACACTCACCGTAAAATCCTCACGCTTTCTTCCGAGCATGTCAGACTCGTCCGCGGCGGATGTGGGGCCCGTGGAGCCGGGCGTCCGTAAGCTATCAGAGCTGCGAGTGATCGACCTGAAGGCCGAGCTGAAGCGCCGGAACCTCGACATCAGCGGCAACAAGAGTCTGCTTTCAGAGAGACTCAAAAAGGCATGAACAAAATCCATCTATTTAACTACGACAATGACTACAGACCCATGCATCTCCATGCATTGACCCATGCATCTCCATGCATTGATGTAAACCGCCCGATTTGGCACACGCGTCTGCTGAAGCTTCTGGTTATAGCGTTGAGATTTGTTTTTATAAATGTAATTTATAGTTTTGTGCATCTCCGCTTTGCCTTGCATGAGTGTTGACATGTCGGAGTTCAACAGAGATAAATGCGGGGTGGTTCATGTGAGCCGTGAATTGAGTTTTCAGAGCAAAGCTTTGACGTCGTGGGATGTTGTGACGCTATTAATATTTCACAAATGCATAATCGCACGATTGTGCCGGCTGTGGTTCGTTATGTAACTCTCCGATGCGTTTCCAGGCCATCGAGGGTGAGGGCGGAAATCCAGACGAGATCGTCGTTCACCTGGAGATAACGCCTAAGAAGACCCCACGCCGGACCCCTAAAGGTAAAATGAGAGGTGTAGTGTGTAGATCTGTTGTGATTTCGTGGGGTTTCTTCGATTTTAAGATGTGGAAACTCTTTATTCTTAATATCTCTAGGGAAGAAGCAAGACCATGAAGAAACTGAGGACTGCGCGCTTGAGGGAGATTCGGTTGATGGACAGGTCTCTAATGTCAAGATTTCTATTAATACGGGTTTGGCTTTCTCTGCCTTGGGTTGTCAGATCTTAAGTTTCTCGTCTGCTTTTTTAGGACGACCCAGAAGAAGTCCCTGAAAATGTTCATGACATGGACATCATGGACATGAACGTTCTGGATGAAGCAGATATGGGCAATGGAGGTCCTGATGGAGATGAGTATGATGAAGATGATGATGAAGGCTTAGATACTATGCCGAACGAAGACAACACAGAAGATTCCACACATAACTGTGAAGCCGAGGATGATGATGATGATGAAGATGCCGCGCTGAGCAGAACTGATGTGGAGGAAGTGAGATTTTTTCGTTTGTTTTATTATTAGCCAGTAACGCTGCGTTCGTATCGCACGTTGGATGACATTTATCCTGTTTTTCAGGAAATAGTGGGTGAGGACACAGATATGGAGGAGAACCAGGATGAAAATCATCAGGTAATCCAGTATGCACATTCATCCCTGTGAGATCTTTTTCAGTAGGTCTGCTTTGTAGTTTTGAAGACGTTCCAGTGGACACTAAAATTGAAGCGGAGCCGTCTAATTTGCGTATCACCGAACGGAATTGTAAAAATTGTTCTTTTGAAAAGCTTTAGTTAAATATTTCCCCCGTCTACCATTGAGCTAACGAAAAGGTAGCCCTGCCCCCGAGCTCACGCCATTGGCTGAGCCAGTTTTTTGATGGGCTCGACACCGTTTACAGTTCACAAAATAATAACAAATTGCTTATGGATGTTGTCTTTGTAAGCTAAATTGCTATAAATAATAGTTAATGTCAAAAATGACACGCATCTTAAAGAGAAAAGCGTTCAGTTTCCATTTGTCATGTTGTGTTTTTAACAGGAGGATGATGGACAGGATGGAAGTGACCATATGACAAACGGTAAAGGTACTGTATGAAGTTCTGCAAACGGTTCAGATGAGGGCGGAGCTTTAGGCTCTTGTTAATGTGTCAGATTACTGGGGGAAAGAGACTGGAAACCCAAAGTGGATTACTGGCTTTCTGCATAGACCTTAAAGGGAATGATGGTTTCATGCTGAAATATGATTAAATCATGAGACGGTCCCTCAGGATACGCAGAGAGCCAGTGATCTTTGGCTCAGTCAGTACATCAGGTTGGTTAAAATGGTTTTTGCAGATCCAATTTAGTGTTTTTAGGTCGTAAAAAGAAAGAAGACAGCACAGAAGACTAGAAGACATGGATCACGAAGCAACATCACTGTAGGACTCGAGCGTTTGTAATTGGGAGATTTCACTAATGGACCGTTTGCTTGTTTCAAAAGAAAACAATTCCAGTGAAGCCAGCACGATTGGCTTCCGGTATCTCGGACTCTTCAAGCGTTAAACGAATCAATGACGGACCTTTTGGATCTGGTCGACGTCACTCGTTATTTTGGGGCCAGGTGACGTGCAAAGAGATCTGTTGTCTGGACGCTTGTTGCTTGTTCTCTCTTTGGTTTTTCCAGTCTCTTTGTAGGCTAGCTTGCCTCTCCTTGTGTATGAGAAGCAGAGGGTCACGTCCTAATCCATCCTTGCCAAGTTCCACGATAACCATTGCAATGTCTCAGAAGTGATTAAACTCATTCTATTCCTGTTGCATCCGTAGAAAGTGAGACAGTAGCGGAGTCTTGTATATCAGAGCCGCTTATGGAAGAGTCCACTGAAGGCCAGCCATCTTCAGTCTGCCATTTTCACAATGCGCTTGCCCACGTCGGCAATTTGGAGGCGGAGCCTACGGACGGCGAAGCGGACGTTGACGCGTCGAAGCAAAGCGAAAGCGAAACCGAATCCTCGCGCAAAGATGGAGAAAATGTTGAGGACAATTTGGTGGACTCTGAGAGCTCCTCTGCTCAGGTCGCCAATGCTAGCGAAACGGGTTCGCGCGATAACGAAAGCGCAGTTGATTTGGAAAGGGCGTCAAAAGAAGGAGTCGAGGAATGCGCGAAGACTGAAGTGGCAGAAGTCAAAGAGTCCTCTGTTCAGGGTGATGATCAGAAGATGAGGTTTGTTGTTTTCTGTCTACTAGAACAATGGCTTTCTCTGTTTCATTGGCTCCTTTGTTAACAAGTATGGGTGCTCTTGGAGGTGTAATCGCCTGCGCATTTTGTCCATTGTACCATTGTGTCATTTTTATCTCCCCTGTCTGTTCAATAAGTAACGTACCCAAAATTTGGTTTGTCGTCTAAGCGTGAGCGTTGAAGTTGTAGTATCCAAATGACGTTTACGTTTGTTCACTGCCTGAGGTTGTGTGTCCTCGCTAGGTGGGTATTTGTTAATAACAATAGCGTTTTTCAAACCGCCCGTTTAACTTATAATACTTATTTTTCTTTCTCGCAGTGCTGATGACGACCAATCGAGCAAGACTGAGTCGAAAGATGATAAAGGTTGGTCAAGATGTGTGTTATGCTTTCAGGTCCTTTCAACGAGCTCAAAACGGCGGCTTAAATTTTCTTAATTGACAATGTGAACTAGGTAGCGCCGCTAGCGGACGGAACCTTTGGGTCAGTGGACTTTCCTCGACCACCAGAGCAACGGATCTGAAGAACCTGTTCAGTAAATACGGCAAGGTCAGCGTGCTGAAACACACACGACAGATTGAGATTTTCGCGCTGAACGTGGCCGATTTGCGCTGTAACTTCAATTTGTGTTTACTGCTTGCAGGTCGTTGGTGCTAAAGTCGTAACAAACGCACGTAGCCCAGGAGCCCGTTGCTATGGTTTCGTGACGATGTGTTCTACTGAAGAAGCCACCAAGTGTATCGACCATCTACACCGAACCGAACTGCATGGCAGAATGATTTCAGTTGAAAGAGTATGTTTCTTTTCAATGTGCATTATTAGCATGCTTGCGTACTAGAGTTTGTTGCTACACCAATATACAAATGTATAGATGTCTAGTAAGAGCTCAGAAAGCTTCAACTTTTGTTGCAACATTTTGGCATTCAATGACCAATCAGATTTGCAGATGGAGCCAATCCAGTTGTGCTTTCTAAAATAGTTTAATGTGAATACAGTTTGACATCCCTCTAATGCGTTCCCACCTGTTTCAAGTGTGCAGTGTGCGTCTGGATTTGAAAACGCTTCTGAGTTGAATTTGTACAGTGAAGTATTTCTGCACGGTGACTGTAAACATTGATATGCTGTACGGTCAAAATCGACTGATTGATTTATATCTGCGTATATAGGCCAAAAAAGAACCAGCTGGAAAGAAGCCTGATGACAAAAACGATGCCAAGGAGACCGACAGTGACAGAAGACACTCCACAGACTCCAAAACTGAGAAGTCAGTCAGAGTTCCCTCTGTTGTTTATAGATATCTCTGCATGCTATATAACTGATACGCTGTAATTATATAACTATTACAGGTCTGAAAACAAGGAAGAGAAGTCTGAAGGTTCTGATGGCAAAGGTGAGAAGATAATTAGCTTGTGTTCACTCCTCTCCTTTCAGTCAATATAAAACTACATGTACTGTCTTTAATACACACTTCTGTGGTCTGGTACCATTGTGGTCAGTATGATTTCACATTGTCTTCGCAGAACATGATGGAGAGAGGACGGTCGTCATGGACAAGTCCAAAGGAGAACCAGTTGTCAGTGTGAGGACCAAAAGCAAAGAACGAGTGCGTTATGATGTTATGATGATATTTAGTGATGTGGAGCACGGTTAAGCTGACACGCTGCTGTTGTGTCTTCAGAGCACAGAGAGTCGCGACCGCACCTCCTCCAAAGAAAGGAAGGACATTTTGTCCTTCGACCAGATCAAAGAGCAGAGAGAGAGAGAGCGTCAGAGACAGAGGGAGCGAGAGATACGAGAGGTCGAGAGACGCAGACACTCTGGGTGATTTTATTTATCATATTTTTTTGGTTGATTATTAGTTAAGCAAACTGTTCCCGAACTACTTTATTAGCACTATGTACAACTGTAAATATTATGCGTAATAGTTTTATAGTAAGTTCATTGCAAAAGCACGCCTTGATGACTGAAAGAGTCTAGGTAAATATACTAGTTCTTGTTAGTTCACTATCTAGTTGGTCTAAACCTGTTAATCCACCGTCGCAGCGAGCGAGACCGCGACAGCCGTTCGGAGCGCGAGCGCATCCGTCTCTTTCGGGAGCGCGAGGAGAGGGAGCGACTGATGAGAAAACGCAGGTTGCTGGAGATGGAGAAACAGCGACTGGACGCTGACCGCATCGAGCGCGAGTTCCTGGAGCGCGAGCGCCTGCGCGTGGAGTTCGAGCGCCGGCGGGAGCAGGAGCGCATTCACCGCGAGAGGGAGGAGCTGCGGCGGCAGCAGGAACAGCTGCGCTTCGAACAGGACCGACGTTCCATCAAGAGGCCTTATGATATGGACGGCAGGTGTGTGGACATCGTCATTGTGCATTGAACTGCACGATATTACCAGAGAAATTACCAACATGTCGCATTTGCGCCTACTGCAATAGTTTGCTATAACTGCTACGAAGTTGCAGTGAGGCAACATGCGATATTTAGCGTGTTGCATTTCACTTCTCTTCTGCATCTATGGGGAAAAAACGGATTCGTAAACGGTTCTGAACTTTTGATTTGTCTTTTTAATTTGACAGAAAAGATGACTGGCAGATGAAGAGGGTGGCCATGGACGATCGATACGGGCGATCGGATTTCGGGCGGCAGGATCGATACCAAGACTTTGACCACAGAGATCGCAGCCGCTATCAGGACGACATGATGGACGGGTAACAACTTCTTTTCTAACGCTTGTAGGTTGTTGAAGATGCGTGTGTGTCTACGTACATGCAAATAATAGGAATTCCTTCAGCTCCACTGCCATAAATTCAGTTTGGAATTCCGGTTAATTTCAAAGTAGAATTCTGGTTAAATTTAAAGTAGAATTCCGGTTAAATTTAGCTTACAGCCCAATTTTGCAGTCGTGCTGTGTACCAGATCTTTAATTTACATCCACTTATGAATAGGAGAGACAACAGGGCAGGAATGCCGGGAGACCGAGACAACCAGGTGAGATGCTCTGTTCCGGTCTTTCATTTGGTGTTCTGGTATCAGACAGTGTCTGATCTTGCTCTCGATTCGCAGCACTTTTCAGATCGCGACAGGCACGGCAGAGACGCTCGTGATAACTGGGGTGGCGGTTACGACAAGCGCGGGATAAATCCCACGAGGCCGTTGCCTGGCGGGTATGTTAATTTATTTCTTGCTGCCTCTGTAAATGAACAACACTCGTCTGCGCACACATTTTTTACTACAGCTGTAAAAACTCCATTTTTTACTGGTTTATAGTCGCGACAACAGAGACTGGGACCAGAGTCGTAAAATGGACGGGGACAGAAGCTGGCAAGGTCTGTCTGTCAATCGACCAGTAAAACTCAAGATGTTTTACTGACTGACTGACTGACTGACTGTCCTCTTTTTTTAGGTGGCGACCGAGGAGTCCCGGGACAGGGTCACATGACGCGGGGAGGAATGGCGAGGTATTGAGATTCACTGTTACATGTAAAAGCCAATAAAAATGTTAGTTTTGGATCATTTAGACTAATCTAACATGTCTGCTTCTCAGTCGTGGTGGATACATGCCGACCGGGGTGTCGCAGTCACTCTCCGGGGCCTTAAACAGACCAAACCAGGTGATGCAGGGCGGTGGAATGCAAGGGGGCGGAGCCTTCGGTCGACGCTACTAAATTAAAACCACTCCTCTTTTGTTTGTCATTTGTTTGCGAAAACCTTTGCAGCTTGTACATTGCCGGTTAATCTTGTAATTGTATTTTTAAAGTCTGTTTTTTTCAGGGTGTAAAGATGAACAGAAAACGAATATGCATTGTGTAAAGTTTGTGTTGAGATTTTATTTCGATTTTTTTTTCTGTTCTCTTTTCCACTTCTAAGATTTTAGTCTTTTTCTGGGTTTGCTGTTACACTTGGTTAACGCTCATGAATGCTCGGCTAAAACAAAACCTTGTTGTTAGAACCATGAAGTTGATGTTCATCTCTTATCGATTTGTTTCAATAAAATCGTTGTCGTTTTCTGTATGTACATGGCTTCTTGCTTCTCCAGATCATCGCTTTTGTGAATTCTTTGTGAATAGAAACGCATGTCAACATTAGCAACACACATTAGCATTGTGTTGCCTCTAGGTGTCTGTCTTAGTTTGCAATACATTGTAGTTTTAAAACAAGACTGAACAGAAATGTTGTTTTTAATCTTAATGTCTAGGGTTTATCTGTCCAGTTTCTTACAGCAAGACAAAAGTGTTTCTCAAGGTTTTGAAATAGGTCTTTCTGGTCATAGTTACGTTTCCTCACATTAGACATGAAGTGATAATAAAGCTGACATGAAACAAAACAGATGGTGTGTGGTATCGCATTAACCAAACGCTTGGCAGCGCTCGACGCATCTCTTACAGCTTGACTTACACAGCGTAGGAGGACTGTAATCTAATTTAAGGAAGACATTATAAAGATTATTATATATGTGATTTCAAACCTTTCTTTTACGTCTACTTATAATAATCACCAAATTTTAATTCCTGACTCATTGTGTTAGGGGGCGACATTGTCCCAAATTCAGTGTTTATACTCGTGTCCTGTATCTATTAATGTGCCAAGAGACTGTACGGGAAAATTGTGCATTGTTTGTTTTAAATTAGTCGCGATAAATTCAAGAAAATCTGTTAATTACTGTGACGCAAACATTGTCAGGAGCAAACCTACAAAATATTTATAATAATACATGATTTGGGGGTTTGTGTAAGTAAAATGTATCGATTAAACCACGAAACATGAAGAATGAGATTGAGAAGTTGGTGTCTGATGTTTCAGTTCAACAACATCCTAAATGAACCTCTTCCTAAAGTCTTCAGTGATGTCACACGCTTCAAGATCAGGTTGTGCACCACCGGCCAATCACATCCAGACAGGAGATGTTGGAGGCGGAGTCAAGCTCAGGTCTACTACATGCCTTGGGAACCGTGAAGGTCATAACCCTTCCCAAAATATTGTGTTTTCAAGATGTTCTGGAGTCAATTCATGATTTGTACAGTTCAATCAGAAGTTCTGCCCAACAGCTGCTGCTTGTCTTCAGTTGTTCTCCGCTGGTTCAGGTCCAAACGTTGTTTGAACTGTCCCATGTTTACCCAGCCCATCTGGAGCAAAATCTGCACAGAGCTGGACATTCAAAAGCTATACCATGCACCCTTGGGAATTTCAGGTCTCCCAAACGTAACAATACAATAGGATGTTTCTGGAAACTTCCCAGAAGAAAAATCCCAGTTCACAGTCCAGGCAAAACATGAATGTGGGGAACTCTTCCTGTCAAATCAGTTTCATTGTACCACTCAAAACCTCCAACATGGTAAACCTAAAACTTCCCTGACAACTGAATTTTACAGTTTGTATATGTCTGGTCAGCACGTGTAACCAGAAGCAGATCTGTTTGTATGTGTTTCTAAACACCTGTTGAGGTAGGAGAGACCCCAAGACTTTCCAGCTTATTTATCTTATATCCAAAGAACATTTTGCAGGTAAGATGTCATTTTTACATTTGTCTTGTACAGTTGATGGTGGATTTTGATGGCCTGGTATTTGTCTTTATTATGCTAATGAAGCTGTTTGCACGGATCATTTGGCTACACTTGCATCTTGTAAAATGTGTTTTTATTTACTTTACACGCATTTGTTTTCATGAAACGTCCGTGCGTGCTTTTGCGAACAGCTTTGGACGGAAACATCTGCTGTGAACGTAAATGTTAGGAGCGCGTTTAGAACCCGCAGTGAAACCGGATCTATAAGAAAACAATGTAGACAGGAAGACATCGTAGGGAAGCGGACATATAGATCAAACAGTGGAGTGGCACCTGATTGTATGATGCGATTGTGAAAACTTGTATCTACATAACAGGTGTTGGGGGAGGAGTTTAAAAACAAGATGTCTTTGTGACATCATTCAGAACAGCAAAGTTGTTTCACATGCATAAATTCACAAAAAGACACATGAACACATTTACTCGAATGACAATTAGAATGGTTTCGAAAACAAGGCTTGCAGGTGACATTCTGACCGTTTAATAAGATTTCTCTCAGTCATGTTCAGCTGGTCTTTATATTTATGTCTGTATAGTCGGTTTATGTCGGTAAACGTGACGCTGTGTCTGTGTAGCAGGAGGTAAACATTAACACAAAGACACACGTCTGTGTTTATGTGCGTTTTGATGGTCATGTGATATCCTGAGGCTCAGAGGTAACTCCAGAGCTTTCCCATGATTCCAGAGGGCAGGCTAGTTTTTCTCATGTACATGTAAAGCTTATCGGATTCACTACTGATGTGTTCGTAAACTGCACTCTGTAACGTTTAGGTGATTCTTTTAATAAACCATTTCTAGTATGTCTAGATCTTTCCATGCTGTATCTGTCTGCTCGTAGTTACAGGTCCAGGAACAACTCAACTAGTCCTTGTGTTCATAGAAACTGATACGGTCCATCTCATTTGCATAGCATTCCTATTGGTCCATTAGTG
>JAZGTJ010004366.1:0-31191 GCA_036877575.1 Botia almorhae | reverse complement strand
GGTTGTTTATTATCAGGTGGTTGTTTATTATCAAATGGTTGTTTATTACTCAGGTTGTTTATTACTCAGGTGGTTGTTTATTACTCAGGAGGTTGTTTATTATCATGTGGTTGTTTATTACTCAGGAGGTTGTTTATTACTCAGGTTTTTTATTATCAGATGGTTGTTTATTATCAGGTGGTTGTTTATTACTCAGGTTGTTTATTATCAGGTGGTTGTTTATTACTCAGATTGTTGTTTATTATCAGATGGTTGTTTATTACTCAGGTTGTTTATTATCAGGTGGTTGTTTATTACTCAGATTGTTGTTTATTATCAGATGGTTGTTTATTACTCAGGTTGTTTATTATCAGGTGGTTGTTTATTATCAGGTGGTTGTTCATTATCAGGTGGTTGTTTATTACTCAGGTGGTTGTTTATTATCAGGTGGTTGTTTATTACTCAGGTTGTTTATTATCAGGTGGTTGTTTATTACTCAGGTGGTTGTTTATTACTCAGGTTGTTTATTATCAAGTGGTTGTTTATTACTCAGGTGGTTTGTTACTGTGGGCTGTATGTTTGAAAACTGTGTCTGAATAAATTACCAGGCGGTTGGAGTGACACTCCACCTATTGCGTTTGAACACGGTGGATTGGTGGTTAATGTGGCTGTTAAGGTGGATGGCAAACGACCGATTGGAGTCAGAGTTCGTCGCATTCCAGAAGCTCATCTTCTGTTGGTGAGCACCAGTGGAGAACCAGACTGCAGCGTTTCCACAGAAACTCTCTGTGAGGTTCTTGCAGACCTGGAAGACTTCTGCCAGCCTCATGCTCCAGGTGAGAGAGTGTGTTGATATGTTGAGAATGATGTTTGTGCACATTTTTAAACTTTGCTAAAGGTCAAAATATCTCAGCGTCTTGAAATTGATTAACTCCATTATGTTCCTGGTCAAGAAATGTTCAGGATTGGTAATAAAACTTTAGAATAATAACCTGAAACCAATCTTAAAAGTGGACCAAATAAACTGTAGAGCTCTACTGGATTAAATCTAAAAAATAATCAAACTGAAGAATTAGAATTAGTTTCTCATAACAGCACAAGCAGCTATATTTTGTCATTTGTTCTTTAACTTCTTGTGTCTTGTTTTATTGCTCATGAGAGCAGCACATGGAACACAAGAATAAACATGTGTGTTTGTTTCAGGTGCTCTGCTGAAAGCTGTGTGTGTGTGCAGTGAGCTGCTGTGTGTGTCGTCTCCTCTCTCACTAAAAGAGCAGCTGCTGCAGCGATGGGGCGGCGGACTGGAGCTGCGCAGCTGGTCTTCACTGCCACATGGTTCTGGTCTCGGTGAGTGTGGAATTTAACAGGGTAATGTCCCAGTCCATTCTCTCTTTCTCCAAACCGGTTGCTCCAGAGCTGCATAACGGATAACAGCACCGAAATGCATGTGTGCGTGTGTGTGTGTTTGCGTGTGTGTAGGCACCAGCAGTATCCTGGCAGGCGCAGCTCTTGCTGCAGTGTACAGATGTACAGGACGGAGCTATGACACAACGTCTCTCATTCATGATGTTCTTTACCTGGAGCAGATCCTCACCACAGGTACGAGAGATGCTCAGTGAGGGTGTTTGATCGTGTGATTGTGGGGGGCAATATTGTGACAGTTCAGTCTGGTGTCACTGGAGCAGAAGTTGAATGTGTTTTGTGTTGTAGGTGGTGGGTGGCAGGATCAGGTCGGTGGTCTGTTTGGAGGAGTGAAGGTCGCTCGGTCCGCAGCTCAGCTGCCTCTCAGAGTGGAAGTAGAACAGCTGTCTCTCTCCCAGAACTTCCTGTCTGCCCTACAGCAGCATCTTCTGCTGGTTTACACCGGAAAGACGCGTTTAGCTCGGAACCTTCTGCAGGTATGACCTTCACATACACTTGCTGTACATGATCCTGCAGTTATTATTGAGTTTGCTGTGTGTGCAGGACGTGGTGCGGAGCTGGTACGCACGGTTACCCTCCATCGTGCAGAACACAGAGCAGCTGGTGAGCAATGCAGAAGAGTGTGCAGAAGCCTGCAAAGAGGGTCAGAGTCCTCACTCACACACACACACAGACACACACACACACACACACACACAATAGAGAGTAATAGAGTCTCTGTATGGATATTTCTCTCAGGGTCTCTCTCCAGATTGGGTGTGTGTATGGACAGATATTGGCAGCAAAAGAAGCTGATGGCTCCAGGCTGTGAGCCAGCGGCTGTGAGGATGATGATGAATGCACTTCATCCTCTGGTCTTAGGACAGAGTCTTGCAGGGGCGGGTGGGGGTGGATTTCTCTTCTTACTCACCCGTGAGCCTCAGCAGAAGGAAAAAGTGAGAGAGGTTCTCAGTAACATACAGGTGAGACACACACAAGCTCTGTATGGAATGTTTACACTGTGCTAGACGAGCTTGTGATGAAATCATGAATATCATCAGACTAGTCTAACATGAGTGAATCATTCACTGATAGTCAGCAGCAGCTCTCGTCTGGACACTTTAATAAAAAGTTTCAGTCTTTACAGTAAGTTAGTCACGAGTAAGTCATAATTGTTTCTGTGTTAGTAAAGATGAACATCACTCATTATGAAAGAGGAGGAGAAAGTTTGTTGTAATGACAGTGTTGTGCTTGTGTTTCAGGGCATCGGTTTGTTCACGGTTCATTCAGTGGAGGTAGATATGGAGGGCATCCATTCCTAAGAGCTCTGAAGATCAATCCCTAATCAATACCTCCTGCTATCAATAATCAAACAGCTGTTCATCCTGTAAATTTGTATTTTTAAATACATTTGTAAATGTAAATACATTTGTATTTTTTGTGTGTAATTTTTTCAAAAATTGTATTTTTAAATATACTTTTTTGTTTTGTTCTTTGTTTTATGTCGGTTAATCGATTATAATCTGACAGCCAATCAGAAATCGTCTCCATGTTATATTTAAAATAATAAATATAATAATACATTGTAATTAAAAATATTTGTACAGTTTAATTTTGACCGTGAAGCAAAAACTACTGACAAACGTTTCACATAAATAAATCATGAATTAATTTACAATGAAGAATATGCGCTGAATAAACTTTAAAAAAATGTGCGCGAGACATTGACAAACAGCTGTCGAGGCAGTGTTGCCAACTTAGCAATTTTGTTGCTAGATTTAGCAACTTTTCATACTACCCTAGCAACTTTTTTTTAAAAGCACCTAGCAAAAAATTTAGCAATTTTTAAAAAGTGACTCAAATCAAAAGAGCAGCGGCTGCAGGCTTCACTCAGTAGAGTGCGGGGGTGGGGCTACATAAGGTCTAAATAGCACAGCTGCAGCAGCAAAATTTGTTGGCTGAGTGCAACAGCAGTAGCACACATTTCACATTTTTAAGTGAATTAAGAGTAACCACAGTTAAAATTTAGTTACTGTAGCTGCTCATTAATTTTTTACTGAACATGTCTCAATCGAAATTGTAGTCAACTATATTTTTTATACAAATCTAAATGGACATATTTCAAATAATGTTTTTGCTGAGATGGCCAGTCAAGCTGAGAAAACATTAATTATTTTGTATACTACATAAAGATGCAGTTTTGCAATGACGTCATCACGCAAAGTAATATGTTAATAAGAACCTATTTATTGTGCATCTGGATGTAATGTTTTAATATAATATAATGCACTGCGCCTCAGAGAGTGGAGACATGACGGGCTTACACTTGTCAGATACTACGCGATGACGTCACTGATATGCAAATTAGCGCGTGACGTCATCTGGCAACATTTAGCTACTTTTCATTGGAAATAGCTAACACTTTACTGTACATTACCTGCAGATGTACATTAAAAAACTATTCAGAACAGCTACATGTTATGAACAAATACTATATATATCTCTCCCCTTTTATTGTTCGTCATAATATTGTGTATCATTGTTAAATAGAAGCAGTGTCAAAATACAGAATTACAGTAATTTATTGTGTGAACTATGAAAACTGTTACTTTTTAAGTTTGGTCTTTCTTAAGTCTTTCATCTCAGTTTTCATCCTGTTGAAAACTGAATTTAAAGAGCTCTCTCATAAATATATATATTCATTTATTAGTTTGTTTCTATTACTCATATATATATATATATATATATATTCATTTATTTGTTCGTTTCTATTAGTCGTACCACTTTTGTTCTGTATATTGACTCATAACTTGAGATGACCCGTTTAATTAAAAACTTCTGCATTTGTAAAGATTATTTCATCACAAGTTATGGTTCATCAAAATGCCTGTTTACTGAGGTGACCCCAGACCCCAACCAGTGACTGACAGACAGACAGACAGTCATTTAGAAATTTCAGATATCTTTATAAATCTTTATAGCTACTAGCATCATATGTTAAACATAATACTGAAAAACAGATTTTACACCAAACGTTCAATAAGCACAATAAATATTCCTAAAGAAAATACAGATCAATGTAATATTTTCATTACAAAAGGAAACGCATATATATGCTTGAGCAGTATTTATGATTGAACAGACCAGCAAACACAGACGAAATGAAATCTTTAAAAATGAATGTTTGACGTGAAATATTACAAATATTACATTTACAATATTACAAGTGTAAATGTAAACACTGAAAGACTTTTAGAGGGTGTGGCCACATAAGATCTAATCCAATCAATTTGAAAGCATCAGAAGCAACCATTCCATGATGACATCAGTGGTGTGTTTTTAAACTCGTGTGAGGAAGTTCAGATTGAGGCTGCCGGGCAGCTGGATGGTCTCCAGGGCAACAGGTGAAGGGTTGAAGGGGAACGTCACGGGGAAAATGATCTTGGCGTCCATCAGTAACTGAGAAGATTCCTTACGATCCTTTAATAAAGTCTGAAGAGGAAGAAGAGCTCGTCAAATACAAACGATACATGTGCACAAACAACAATACATGTGCACAAACCCTCCAGACTCACCTGTATGCTCTTGATGAATGATATACACACTCTCTCCTCAAACTCATTCACTGGTGTGTACAAGCTGAGAATCTTCACAATCTGCCCCAGACAGAAACACACACACACACACACACACACATCAGAACTGCAGCACATCTGAGAAGCTGCAATGAAAGATCTCTTACACACACACACACACACACACACACACCTGTTGAGTGGTGAGTGATGTGCACATGGTACAGATGGCCTCCGCATCATCCTGGCTCTTCTTTTTAATCTGCAGAAGCTGAGCGGCCTGGATCAGAGGCTCCAGACTCTCCCGCGCTCCACTGCCCTGAAGATCTTTATCCAGCAGCCACTCCTCCAGCTGACACACGTTATACCTGAGAGAACGTGGACACCGTCAGTGGACACACACAACTGCTCATTACACATGACTTTCACTGTGAGCAAAGCTTGTGTGTGTAAATGATTGTGTGCATTGAGAGATTAATAAAAATATAGTACATCAAGTTTTTATTAAACGTTTTTACAGCAGGTTTTCTGTAAGGGTTTAGAGTGTAGGTTAGGGTTGGGTTGGGTTATAGCTGTGTTTAAATACAATAGAAGTCTAATGAACGTCCCTATTTAGACAGATAAGTGAACGTGTGTGTGTGTGCGTGTTCAGGACCTGATTTGCAGTCCTTTGCTCCAGGAGCACATGTCCTTGCGCAGCAGAAGGTTGTTCAGCGTGACGCAGCAAATGATGTAGAACTGCTGTCTGATGACGCGCCGCACCAGCTCGATGTCGTTGCCGTGTTGCAACAGTGTGAAGTAAAACACATCCAGCTGTTTCAACACAGACTCCAGCGTGTGAGAACTCTCCTCAGAAAAACTGGACGTGCGCTTCCTCATTCCGGTGGGCTTGACGCCCATCACACCCTGAATGGTCTCCTGCTCCAACATAGCTGGTGCTAAAGATGAGAGAGAGACAGAGAGACAGAGAGAGACAAAACAGTGTCATTGTGTTTACAGAGGAAATCTATGTGTAACTCTGTAACTCTAGCGTAAGAGGAAGTTACAAAAGAAAGACAAATGCATGTGACTAACTGTTATCCTTTCATATAAGGTCAGAACAGAAGTATTTTAAAATCTTCACTGTACTGTGATTTCTCACCGATCATGGGCTGTAGAATGTTCTCCATCACTTTGATCAGCTGCTGGTAGATCTGAATGGCCAGATCACTCAGAACTTGCCGGTACTCAGAGAGGTCGAAGTTTGTCAGGCAGTGTTCATTCTGCCGAGCCGTGTTGTGCTTGGTGTATGCCTAAAATATCAAGACCAGATGAAATATGAGGTCAGGATCCAAATGATCCAAAACATACCCATGCACAAACACACAGCGGTTCTAAACTCTAGAAAGACACAAACACACAGAGGTTCCAAACTCTAGAAAGACACAAACACACAGCGGTTCCAAACTCTAGAAAGACACAAACACACAGCGAGTCCAAACTCTAGAAAGACACAAACACACAGAGGTTCTAAACTCTTGAAAGCTGCATCACAGCTAACGTCTGACATGATAAATGAAACTAAACACCATGTGGAATGACATTTTCCCTTTACATTAGCAGCTGATGTTGAAGTTGTCTGGAGTTGAAAATACAGACACCACGTTTACCTCTTCTCCACTGTACTGCTTTAGGCAATGTAAGAATCGACAGGTGTTGGCCAGCCAGAAAGAAATGGTCTCAAATTCTCCCCTTTTCTGTAAAGGCAGTCAGGCAAAAAGATGTTTGTCAGATGTTTATTTAAAAGCAACTTTACTGCAATTTTTACTTGCACATATATCTTCCACAGAAGATATATAGCGATATAAATACATTTCAACTACATGACTACATGATTGCTGTCAGGATGTAAAGAGACATTTTTAACCACCACGATTGTTTTGTGATTGCTTTCAACCACAAGATGTTTCTGAATCAAATGTTCTGCACCTTCAACACACTCTTGATGGTGTTGATGGAGGAGTTCAGAAGGGTGGACACCCGCTGGTCATCGTTGGAGTAGTCGGCGTGACGCAGACACATGAACAGGATGTACGCGGGCAGACCTGGGATCATATTCACGGCCACACCTCTGGGTCTGAGCTCTGAGAGACACATTCAGAAGACTGATCTGAGAACAGTGACGCACTGAGTTCATTGTGATTGTAAATGCATGTGTAAGTGATGTTCAGGTGACCTGTGATGAGTGTCTTCATGAGCTTGTTCTCATCCTCTCTCCTGTACTCCAGCATGCCCTGGAAGTCTCTCTCTTTACGCACGATGCTGACCGCGCGTCCACTCTCGTTCACCTGACTCTCTGGAGAGGCTTGATCTGGATGAACTCCTGTCATCACCAAAACACACTGCTGGTAAACAGTGCCCAAACCTTTAGATCAGAGTAAGTGTCTGATTATTTAGGAGATGATCTGTTCACCTTCTGACTCCCCAAACTTCCTCACGTAGGTTTTCACGTGTTTCTTTAGTTTGCGAATCATTTTGTCCTGTTTTCCCAGCTGCTCCAAGAGCTCCTGTTATTGATATTTTAATACAGTATAATCATGGAAATGTGTTCATATATTTGTCACTTTGAAACACTCAATTGTATTTCAGTACATGTGGTTTTTGTGTATCTGTATATGTGTGTGTGTGCATACACACACACACACCATGTTTTGCTGCGTGAGGCGACTGATCTCGTGCTGCAGACTCGCTTGTATTCGAGCATCTTGGGGAAGCTCCAGGCTGTCCGACAGCATCTGCTGCTGCTGGTCAAGCTCCGCCCTTACGTGCTGAAGCTCCGCCCTCAGGCTCTCCACATCCTTCTCATGGGTCTGTCCCTGAGTTTGTAACTGTGACTCCAGTATCCTGCAGACAAACAAGATAACAGGTGAAGGTTTATTACAGTGTAATGTAGAATACAACAGTAGTGAAAGACTCCATGTTGGACTCCAGCACTGGACCTCGTTCAGTTCTTTGCTATAAAGCATGTGTGTACATTCGGTCTTCTGATCTCACCTGTTTGTTTCCTTCAGGCTCTCATAAGCCATCCAGAGTTCTCCATCCTCATTCAGCTCATGAAGGTCCAACGTGGGCGACCTAGGAGAGTTGTGAGTGGATGATGTCATCAAAACACGTGCACTACAGGGCACAGTAATACACAGACACAACAAATATAAACACAAGCGTATAGAATATAAACACAGATGTACCTGCTCGAGTCACCTGAATCTCCTTCTGTTGCTGTTTCCTGTATAATACAAGAATTTACTATACAGAGCCGCCTGAAATAATCACTAGCATGTCATCAACACATTGGAAATCTATGACAGGGAAATAACTGTGTGTTTACACTCTACCTTATGTTTAAACGCCTCCTGGCTGACCAGCTGAGCTCTAAGAATAAGCACCTCCTCCTTCCGCATCTCAAGCTCCTCATTGGTGGAATTCAGCTGCTCGAGGAGCACATTGTAGGCGTGGCCTCCAGGAGACCCTGCCTTTGACCCCACCCCCTTACAGAGAGACTGACGGAGCTCCTGTAGATCTTTCTTAAGTTTCTTATTGTCTGACTCCAGCTCTTGACGCTGCGAGCAGAACACACATAAACACACACACACACATCACTGCTGATGGAAGAACTAACCAAGAGCTTCTAAACAAAGATGAACATTTTTTCTAGTACCTTCAGCGCTTCAGAGTCTCTTTCTGCCACCAACACTCTCTGACACTCTTCAAGCTCCTAAGAAAACAGAAGCAGAACTTCCATAACTGGCCTTCATCACGTCTGTTTCCACTCACAGTACATTTTCAGAAGCGTATCAGTAAGAAACAGTTTTAATGATAAAAACTGCTGTTTCAAGGTTCAACTGCTGTTCATCTGAAACACTAAGTATCAAGTGTGTGTTTCTTTACCTCTGTCTTCTCCTGTTGTAGCTGCTCTTCTCTGGTGTCCATCTCACTCTGCATGTCCATATTCTCCTTCTCCAGCTCCGTGACTCTCCTCTGTAGTTTGAGCAGCAGGGACAGGTCAGCAGCTGTCTGCCCGACGTCCTACAACAAACACCATCTATCATGTTCTCATCACCACAGCAAACCTGGAGAACATCTACATCTGGAGGAACATCTGGAGGAGTTACTCTGTGCTACCACAAGTGTATATAGTCGCCTTTCCACACTGACCTCTCTCCCCAGACCGCTGACCTCTGAGCCTGTGAGCTCAGAGATGTGGACGCTCTCTGACTGGCTGCTGTTGTAACCAGAATCTGCTCGGTTATGACCCAGCTTGGAGAGCTCCTGCTTAGAAACACAGTCAACACCAGTTTCAATGTTTGATATATAACATTCTGTCAATGTGCCCTGTGTTGACCTCAGGTCAGTAAAGCTCCATCAACTTACCGCCGCAGCCTCTTTCTCTGATCTCAGATCAGCATAACGCTCCTCAAGTTTAAGGTGCTCAGTCAGAAGATTCTGATAGCGGAAGCGTTCCTCATTCAGCTGAGCTTGAAGTTGCTCTGCGCCCTCCTGATGAGTCAAATCCAACTTTTCTGCTCATGAAAAGAGACATTAAAATATATACATAAGTTATAAATCTGACACTAACAGCTTTCTACAAGCATCACTGGAGACCGAGCTTAATAACTCCAACCCACCTGTTAACTGCTGCTGCTGTTCTTGAATCAGTTTATTCAGTTCATCTTTCTCACTCGACAGCAGCGAGTTCCTCTCGTTCAGCTCAGTGACCATCTGCACACAGAAGTGAGATGACTGAGCATGTGCTGATTCAGGATCAGTTTTACAATTGTGGCCCTACATGGTCTGGACTAGAGAAGGTGCTTTAAGTTTCACCTCTTTGTTCTTCTCCAGCTCTTGACGGACCAACTCCAGCTCCTCCTGCAGCGATGACACCTGATCACTATGGCGACGAGCCTCATCGTCAGCCCCCTGAAGGTTCCTGAGCTGGACCTGCAGCTTCTCTAGCTCAGTGACATGGTGGTTCTCCATAGTGCTTATCCTCTCTGAAAGTTCTCGGTTCTCCTTGTGCTAAAAGCATGGAGACAAGTGAACATGGACTGCAGAGATCAAGGGAACATTCACAGAAGAACTGTGAGAGGAGATACCTGCTCATTCAGTTTCCACTGCAGCTGCATGATCTTGTTTTCCATGCCGATGTTTAGTTTCTTGAAGTGCTCGACAGATCTGGCCTCGATCTTGAGTTTCTTCAGCTCTCTGCGAGCCAGCATCCTGCGCACGCAGCACTGCAGGTACACCACAGCACGTCTGATGCGACGATAACGCCAGCGGGCCAGGAAACCTCGCACCCAGCGCTGGATCAACAGAGCCTTGTGCTCACACACCAACTGAACAGAACAAGATGAAGAGATCTTCCAATGTTCCTTTCATCCCAAATTCAAACATCTTAAATCTGCCCCATTACTTCAAACTGCACGCTACTTTATCTACATTTTTGTAACACTGCATTTTAAAACTTGCATTTTTTGTGAAGCAGCTTTGAAACAATATTGTAATAAAAGGTCTTGCATCATAAATCAGCTTTTTGGCCTGTTACCCGTCTGTACTGCAGTCTGGCTGCGTGACCGCGCAGTAATCTCTGTATGAGTATGGCTGACTCTCTCTGTCTCTGGAACTGCCCTCTGGCCGCCCACATGCGTGTGAACTTCTGAAAGATCACGGCTGCTCGTGTCCTTCTCAGAGTCTCACACAAGCTGAAGGAAACCGGACATCAGAATTACACAGAGATTCTGACTGTTTCTTTCACTTGAATTCTAAAACACAAAACAACAAGAGCCCACAGTAAACAGACTGTTGTCACCCACCGTCGCGCCTGGTGTCCTCGCACATATCTCTGCACGGTGACGGTCGCCTGGCGGATCCGCAGGTATTTCTTGCGAGCGAGCCAACAGCGAATGGTTTTCTGGATGTGGACACAAGCAGTGCGGAGTTTGTCCGCTCTCAGTTTCTCCAGGTAAGCCACCTGCCCGGCTCGGAAGAAGATCTTTGTCTTTCCAAACTGGTATTTATCTTTGTCCTGCAGAAAGAATACATTATGATTATATATGATCTCTTGTGTTAAAATATCAACACTCTTCTGAATGTAATCATACATTTACATGCATTTTGCTTTTGACATCACACCTTTAACACAAACATAGTATTTGTCTGAGTGTCTGAATGTTCAACAATTAAACAAAATAACTTTAATGAACCAAAGCTTTGCTTCTGTTTGTTGCTTTATGTTGGGAACAGATACCTGCACGAGGTGCTCTAGAACATTCTGACAGGTGAGTTTCTTGTCTGACAGGATCTCTCTCTGCTTCATCAGAACACGATAGCGACTGAAGAATTCCTGATACGTCCATCTGACCAGAGCCAAAGAACAACAAAACATACAGATCCTAGATCAGTTACAGTATTACAGTTTTACAGTAATATTTTGGTTTCAAACCTGGACAGAAAAGAGTTAATAGATGTTACAGATACACAACTGATTGTGTTTTTCTTTAAATTAAATATGCAGAATTAGCACCTCATAAACTTTAATTGGTGCATTAAGTTTAGTCACATCTGACTGGTCAGATTCTGAGCAGAGTGGAGACTAGAAGTTTAGAACTGCATTTTGTGCTGCATCAGTCATTTTGACTTCACACCTGGAGGGGAAACCTGCAGCTGAGATACGAATGGTCTCCAGAACTCCACATGCTCTGAGCTGCTGGACTGCACGATGGGGATCCATCCTACAGACAGAGAGAGAGAACTTATAATGATCTCATCTCACAGAACATACACCAGTAACGGATCATCTCTGAACTCTGTTGACTGACATGAAAGGTGCTTTCAGGTCATTGGGTTTGATGCAGCGCACATAGTGTGGCGTGGTGGCGTTCAGCGTCTCCATCAGCAGGTGGAGAGAATTCCGGAACTGGAAAAGGAGGAATTAAAACAAAAGTCTTGAGAGAAAAGGACAATGAATAGAGAACAACAGTGATGAAAACAGAAAGAAAGAAACATGTATGATTATGTTTCAGAAGCATGTTTTATTGCTTGAGAACCTCAGAGCTCATGGCTCTTTTTTTGACAGAAATTCAGATCTTTTAGAGGAATATACACAACAGGTGAATGAATAGCAGTGACGGGTTTTGGCTACTGGTTTATGCTAACCTGCAGTCCCACTGATTTCTTGTGCTCTCTGAAAGACTGGGCGGTCCGCCCGACCTTTGCCCGTCCAGATGGTGCTGTAGATTTTACAGCTGCGGGTGTTTCCTCATCCTGGAAGAGCTCGACCAGCAGCGAGAACTGTGAGGAAACAGGAAAACATGAGTCACATAACCCTCATGACATTTATATGATACCCATGGCAATTATACTGTTCTAGATCAGAGGTTCTCAACCCAGTTCTGCTTTAAGACCTAAATTCTGCTTTGTACATCGAGAGATGACCCAACACATTACCAAAACAATACAAAATACCAAACATTTAAATATATTAATATTGCAATCTGACATCACCAAAAAAGCTGTTTGTGATTCTATCATACAAGTTTATAATCAGCAAAAGGCTCAAAAACTGAACAGCAGGTGGCGATATTTCTTCTAAGACACTGTGGTATTCAAGAGAACGCATCACTGACAGCAGAGAATAACTTCACAAGCTGTAACACGTTGAATGTGATGTATGAGAAGATAATGTGAGAGTGCTGGAGAGATGTTGGCTGATCTTCACACACCTTGCTCTCTTTCAACACGTTGATTTGTTCTTCATTGACTGTGTCTTTATTCTTCTCCAGAAATCCATCACACTGATATTCTACCTGAGACACAGAGTTAGAAGATGAACCTGCAGAATCTCTGCATTAGAACATAAGAATTGATCTGCTGATGTTTGAGGTCACCGTGTACCTTGTCTGCAAAGTGCTGGATGATGAAGGCTGTGTTAGACATGCGTGGTTTCTCAAAGTGAGAGCTCCTCTTCAGGTGAGTGTTGTACAGCTTCTGTGCCCAAGACTCATCAGAACCTTTTGGCATCTGGAAGCATTTATTTAGAGCTTTAAGGGTATCTAAAAACTTTTGTGCTCCAAAACATTAACAAAATGTTCATTTAGAAAATAGATCATCATTTAAAACTCTTAATGGTTTTGACTTCATTCTGTATTTAAGCTGCTTGACCAATCAAATGCTCTCTTGAATCTAAAGCACCCCGCCCCCAATATTGTCTAAACACTATTGGCTGAATATGTCCTACACCAATTACACGAGCACATCAAACAGAGCTGCACATTTCAGGCACGTCAGTGTGGGACTTTAACATGTTCAGTACAGAATGTACAAACTGATACAACAATTCTAGTTCAGTACTGATTTTTACAGTGCATTCTTCATCCAGAAGATCCAGCAAGCCCATCTTGGCTTCGATGAGGTTGATGCAGGGCTGGTTGTCGTAGAAGTCGATGAGTGTCCATGGGATGTGCTCCTTCATGTACTCCTCCTGCTCCAGTTTGAAGACGTGCTGCAGGGCAAATGCTTTGTGTGAGTCGAGATGTGCATGGACATGAACGCTCGTTTGCAGCTGACACGTTTAAAACTGCTGACCATGTTAAACTGCTGCTGCAGCTTCTCGTTGGCATAGTTGATGCAGAACTGCTCGAAGCTGTTCACCTCGAATGTCTCGAACCTGTGCAGACAAAAGTCAACAGATGACACGCTCATAATGCAAATGCTAATCGCTAAACAAAACGTGTACAATGAAGACGTACAGCTGTACAGCTTTTTTATCTTTAGCTAAACAACAGGTGATCAAAGATTTTTTTAAACATCCAAAACAAACAGTGAATGTTTACAATGTGTTCAATAAAGACATGAAAACGAATCATTGTTTGCATGTTGTTTGTTTAAGCAGACCGTGTTTGTCTATTGTTGAAGATTTCATCAACATTTGCTCATCAATAAAGCATGAAGATAAAACAACAGAACCTCACCCACCCATAGATGTCCAGCACACCGATGAACGAGTGCGGTTTGGATGAGATGCTCAGAGCCTTGTTGACCTGGCCAACGATCCACGAGAACATTTTGGAGTAAATGTGCTTGGCGAGAGCGTCACGGCCGTTCACTGCCTCTGTTCTGGTAACAGGCTTGTTCAAGGTTTCTGTGGCAGTTTTGAGCTTTTTGTGGCACAGCCAGTGAGCCATGAGGTCATACGACACCTCAGTGAGGTCACAGAACACGGCCAGATGGCCATTTTCATCCTGGAGCCAAATTCAGAGGAACAAAGCGAATTAAAAGAATAGAAAGAAAAATTTTTGGAATTGGACTTCATGTGCAACTGCAGAAACGTCAGATTTGAAGACAACTCACAGAGACAGCACAGCTGGATGAGCCCCTCTCTTTAATCTCCACATTACCCAGATGAAGGATTGCAGACAGAATTTGAAATAAACCCATTTGGTACGTCTCAGTAATTCCTGAAATGGACACAGGTGGAAAAATGACTTAAGAATAAATAATGATTTTTGCACAACTAAATATTAAGCAGTGAAGCTCAGAGGAATTATGAAGTGATCCCTTTAAATCTTCTTACATTACATTTAAAAGACATTAAACGAGTGACATAAGATCCTGGACATGATGGACATCACAGTATGGAGATCATTCATACCCAGCAGTGAAAAGGCTTTCCTGGTGGACTGCATCTCTTTAAGGTCATTCACACCCTCTATAACAGGACTACTGCCTTGATTAGTGTAGGGGAACTCCTCAGTGCTACCTTAAGAGAGAGACTAGTTACTCACAGGAAAAGCAATCAAACCTTGAGGAGAAATGATTGGAGGATTTTCTGATTACTGGCTAAACTTCCAGCTGTCTGTACATAAATCTCCAGTAACATCTATAAACCAGTAGGGTTAGGGTGATTGGTGTGATTGGTGCACGTGATTGTTAATTCTAAACACAATCACTGTTGTGTGCGAGGCAGAGCAGATTTCATACCTAACTTCAGAGGTGCAAATTCTGGAAGATGAGCGCAGGCACACAGTTGATAGAAGATGTGATAGTTTCTCTCCTCACACGCCTAAAACAGATAACAGCTGATTACTTCATTCTGGAATAAGAATCAAGTTTACAATTTAATGTCAGAACACTGAAAAACAAGTATTGAATTAAACTGAATGAAGATATGAAGGGTCGAAACCTGAAACACGACTCTGGACTTCTCCAGCAGGTACGTCCTCATGTTCGCCCCCATGATCTGGTGCTTCCTGTCGAAGCCGATCTCAATGTACTTCCCAAAGCGACTGCTGTTGTCGTTTCGGGTTGTTTTGGCATTTCCTATAGCCTACAAACAGATGAGAACGAGCATAACTCAGTCAGTAGCAGTTTAAGATTTGTACCTCTAGACTTTCTTTTAAGACTGACCTACCAATGGGCTTCAAGCTTGTCAATAAATGATCTGTAACAGGTGCTTCTGTACAACTTAAAAAACATTTGTAAATGAATATCAGACATGAGATTCATCAGACCTCCATGATGGGGTTGGATGCCAGCACTTTCTCCTCCACACTGGCCTCTGCAGAAGAACCGCTGACCGTCGCGAAGTAACGCATGGCATATTTAGCAGACACAGTTTTCCCTGCTCCAGACTCCCCGCTCACAATGATGGACTGATTCTTCTCATCTCTTACACATTCACAAAATGATTATTATCTACAGAAACAACCTCAATGATATACTTGCTCTAATAGTTTTGGGTGAGATGGGGGGTGAAGAGACCTGGCCATCTGTCTGAAGGCCTCCTCTGACACTGCAAAGATATGCGGGTCCATGTCACCCATGTTCTGCCCGCTGTACGCACCGATGATGTCTGATCCATAGATCGGCAGACTTTCATAAGGATTGATGGCAACCAGAATGATCCCTGTGTTGCAGAACAAATACACCATCACTTAAAACTGTAAATGAGGGTCAAAGGTCAACAATAAATGACATGTCTTCGTAACTTTGCATACTGTATGCAAAGACTTCTAATCTATGAGCACGAGTCCACAACTCAAAGTCTACAAGTACTGTATGATGATGTTGATAATGATATTAGCCCTATTGAGTCACATTTTATGATCCATATACACTACTGTAAGCAACACACATATATATATATATATATATGCAGTAGACTACAGTTATATATATGTCCAGTAGACTAAATTATACATTCAGTAGAATACAGTTATATATTCAGCAGAATATGGGAGCTTCATATCGAGTCTGTAATTAAAATGAAGTCTATTCTCTGATATTAATATGTCCAGCTAGCAGCGTGACAGCCAGCTGATCTGAGTGTGTCAGTGGCTCCTGATTACCGCAGTAGGTGTAGATAAGCTTGGAGTCTGTGAATCGAACACGGAGGTTGTGCAGCACAGCCGGTTCGTGAAGATAGCTGAGAGCTGTGAGGTCATTTTCACCCACCAGGATGTCTGGATTACGAAGAGGTGGCAGGATGGTGTTCCTCGGGTCCAGCTTATACTCCAACTCCTGCAACAGAGGAGATCCATGAATGTTCTTAATGGAAGCTGCCTCAGGAACCCTTGAGAGAACTTTGGTTCCTCAGAACACCTCATTTCCGAGTATGTTGCGGGTAAAACAGGCAAAAAGAGTTTGTGGTATCACTGACAGGAGATAAAATCAGCAGACATTTATATTTGAGTTTTTGCAGGAAAAGCATGAGCTGAGGTTGAAGTTACTTTGATCTGGTAAGTTCACACTTTGGTTAAGTTCAACATTTCACCAGTTTTACTTCAGGAAACGATAAACTGTGAAAACAGCAACGGGTGCAGTTACTGAAACATGCTCCTGGATTCCACACCCATCATTGCACTGGGCACCAGTCCGACTCAGTTATGACTCACTTCTGCCTCAGACTTGACTCAGCTCTGTCTCAGGCTGGATTCAAAACATTTTCCAACCACCTGATCTCATCACATTTGTTGTTTAACTTCAAAGCATTTTGGCAAATTAAAATGAGTCTTAAGATGAAATCAGCGTTGCTCCAACAACAGACAAACATCAGATCACTGGTTTGGAAAAAGTTTCAGCCTCAGTATGTTTGATGTTGGGTTCCTCACCGTGTCATCTTCCAGCTGTAGATGAAGGACAGTATCTCCAGGACTGTAGCCTGCTGTAAGTTCTGCTGATCTCCAGACCTCTGTGGTGTCTGGGATCCAGACCCGAGCAAACTACAGGAGATGAAATACAGTCTTGAAACAACACTCGGAGCAGATGTGAAGAAAACATTCTTAATCTGCTGGATTATATTAATAATGCAATTACTTTTGTAGTGTTAAAGAAACGCAACACTCGTGTAACATTCCAGCGGCTCAGATTAAAGCGCAGTTTTGTTGATACAAAGTTTCACGCGTGAGTGACTGTGATGATGTTGAGATCATTTTAATGTTTGAACACTCATACCTTCGAGTACAGCTCGGGTGCTGCCATGACGCTTCACTTGGACTCGTTTTACTCCAGAATCATCGCAGCTCTGCGCGTCTGCAGACACTCACTCGACGCGGACATTGACGTTCAGCAGCGGTGTGCAAGTGTGACAGCCGCACATGTCCACAGCCAGTGTAGATCATATAACCTCATGTCCTCTAGAGGGCGCTGCGTGGCTCACAACGTCAACTCGTCTGCAAGATATGTGTTGTCTTATTTGTCCGCTAGGCGTTTGCACACTAATATTATAGTCATTAAAATGTATAACTTTAAAGGACTGATACGTGTTATAAAATGTACCACAGTCAGCTCTTTAAATTGAGATTGTCATGACAAACAGTTAGGATTGGTTCATCCTCCCAGCGCTAAGAAACAGCTGTCATGCGACATCACCGACGGCTTGACTTCAGCAGTGGTCGGAGATAATATCTTAAATATATAAATGCTGACACTAAAATAACATCAAGCGAAAATTCTTCTGTAAGTTTTAAAACAGAAAATATGACGTAAAGAATGACACGGCTTCCAGGCCGAAAGCCCCGCCCACTCCAGAATTAAAGTAAACTGTGACCCCTCTTCTCCCTCTCTCTATTTCTGTGCCGGGTGAGAGAGAGCTGTCGTGGCAATGAATGACGAGGAAACAGCATCACCCAGAGGCCATTATGATCCCTGTACTCCTTCAGCGCAGAAAACTAGTGCGCATACTCCACATGCAAGCTGGTTATTTCAAATAACAATTAAATTCATCTTATTAATAGCCTGAGCACACTTATAGACAAAGTCAGAACTTTTGTTTATTAAAGTCACGAATCATTAGAAGTTAATCAAGGTGGTAGTTGTTATTGAAAGAATTCAAAGTTTTAATTTATTTGCATCAATTAATTGAAAAGACATGAAAATGTGCAGAGCTTTGAAAAAATGCACAAAAACTGCACAGCCTGACAGTACATGTGCAAAATGACTTTATTTACAAAACAAATGAAACCGTTGTGACAGTAAACTTCTCTTCTGTACAGCTCTGATAAACCGTTTGACTCATGAGGGGAAGAGCTCAACACTGTTAGTGTGAGCAAATAAAAACATCACCCACGAGCAGCAGACCGGCAGTGTAAGGCCAAAACTCTCTGATGGCAACATGTAACTCTGAGAATAAGAGCTTTTCAATCTTCAGATCAATTCTAATGTGTTCTGACCGTCACTTAATATTTCAAAAAAAGCAAAGACAGTGTGAATGTATGAAAAATGTGTAAAACCCTAAAAAATACAAATCTGATGCAAACAATCACATAACCGTGTTTAAATCTTCACATGAATGTTGTAAATACAGTCAAATTCAAGTACAATGGGAGCAGCACACACATTCTTACTTATCAAAACCTGTTATGTTGAGAGCAATTCTACAGCCAGAAGACACGAGAGAAAGTAAATGATGAGGGAAGAGCAAAAGAAAGACACAACAACAACAGATGAGAGAACATAGTGAACAAGTCTTTACAGTCAGACTGCGAGTTTGCTGGCCACCAGCGTCTGCTTCCTCTGGGGGAGGTCCTGAGGGGTGGGGATGTGGTCTCCTGTTATCTCCGTCTTCTCAGCTGCTGCTGTGGGAAGCTGCTTGTTCTTCTTGGCTTTGGCCATGTTATAGTCGCCCGAGTCAAAGTACTTTTGCTGCAAGGAGAAGGTTATTTACATCCACTCAGACTGAATTCAGAGGTGAACTCTGGACAGGAAATAAGGTTGATGGGACAGTGCAGTAACTCACCCCCTTCTGTAGTCTTTTCCGCAGCAGATCGGAGCCACCGGGCCTCGTCCCCAGATGAGGATAACGGGCCTTTAGTTTGGCTTCTTCAGCTTTCTCTGGACTAACAACCGTGTCCTGCATCTCCTACATTAGACGTGGAATGAACAAAACAACATTAAACCCCAATTTTATGATATGATGATCAAGATATTACATAGAAAGATACTTTATTGATCTCCCGTGGGAAACCGAGGGGCGTTAGCAGCAAAACATGAAGACCGAACTATAAAAACAGGGCAATATAAACGGGTCATTTTACACAGACCAGAGGACTCGTTTAAACACGCTAAACACGGACAGGCCTCGTTCTTCACATACTGTATTATTACTGAACGAACACAAACACGATCTCATTGTGTCACACTGCACAACGTGTTCAAATGAACGAACCTGCTGCTCATCTGTGCTCGCCTCCACTTCACTGGACATCGGGATAAATCACAGGCAAAACAAAAGAAAATGAAACACAAAAGTCTTGCTTTATCGCTGCTCAGCTGTACAGTTAAGCGTCCGTTTATCACACTGATGTCTAGAAAACACTGCAAGTCTTCCTCTGCCGCAGGAACAAACCGCCGACACCTTCATTTTGAGCTGTACCGCCGCCTGCCGTCCTGGAGGCGCACAACAACGAGTTCAAACACGTCAATTACATATGATTATGGAATACAGTACATATTAACTATGCAGATATTTATTACCATATACTAGATTTAAATCTAAAGATAAATTCCTGGTTTTGTGTTGTGAAAACAGCTGTTCTGTTTAGTTTAAGAAACAAATCTTGATTTTAACGACTGGCCACAGCTGAGGTACTTTCAAAATGATGCGAAGAACACATAACCTATAGAACAATATATATAATAAAGATTTTATATTTTAATCTATCCAGAACACAACAAACGTCACAATGAACACATTAATATTAAAAAACATTTTAATGCACACAATCCGCAAAATAAATGTACATTTTGTTGCATATACCACAATGACACAAATATAAATCATGGAAACTAAAAAAAATATGTTTTTAATCAACTTCAAATAAACCAGTAAATATTAGTCCATGACATGTTTTTAATGACAAAAAATATCCATTGGAAACATCATTCTGGAGAGTGCAAACAGGTTTCTTTATATAGAGATACATGTTTTGGATCATCCTCGAACCCCAGCCAGTTCTATCAAAGTTATTTAGAAAAATCTCTTCATGGAGGGAAAATATTTCTCATAAAACTGAGAAACCAGTAAGTGTTCTGAAACATTACTAAACAATCTGTTAGTTCTGGAGCCTCGATACTAGATAGTAAAGCAAAAAGAAGACCAGCACCAGAACGATGGACACGTAACAGAGGAGTTTTCTGTTGTCTCTGCCAGATCGAACCATCGTGGAAAACCTCTTCACACTTCCAGTTAACAAGCCAGTTGCACTGAGGAAATTAGAGTCCTGAGCAAACACAGAAGTTAAACACACGAGTTACTGTTCAAAATGAAACCACACCCTCATGTGCCAGCACTGGATCATCAGCATTTCAGAAAACACCCACCATGCCATCCAAATATGTGTTCTGGTCTTCAGCCTCGTTGTCAATCTCATAAGCCAACTGTAAGAAACACACAGAGCAGACATTTAAACACGTATTATAACTAAACAACAGATAATCATCTTAAAGCATATATTACTGTAGGTACAAATAACTTTAAATGTCATAACAGGGAAACAGAATAACATACAGATTTCAGTCGAGAAACTTTACTGGCCAGATTTTCAGCCAGCAGTTTGTTTTCAGCGTCCAGCATGTCGTCCACAGCGCCATGTCCTGCCAGTTACACAAAACACGCTGTTACTGAAACGTTTAAACAACGTTTCAGAACGACACAACTTTCACATCAGCTGAAACAAAGATTTCTACATGTTCAAAGAAAACCTCTGAAACTGCGACGTGTCACTCACCTCGATTCCTCGGATCAGCCATCTTTAAAAAGCCCCCGAAAACAAGACCAAACACAGACAAAAACAAACCGATCTCACCGCACGAAACCTGTTAAACGACACACAGCACATATGAGACGAACATAAAAGCAGAGAATTGTAAAAGAACGACACGTTTATCAAGAAGTGAACAGCTCAAGGAAAGCGGCAGTGCATTGTGGGATATGTTGGTCCTCCACTCGTTCATGTTTCTGTCATCGCTCCGGTTGCATAAGGTTTCCAGCTGCTCGGACATCCGTCTGCTTGCATTCGTCTCACACACTTTGATCCTTTATTTATCTGTTTGTTTTGAATGGTTTCAGTATCAAATAAAGCGTGCATGTATCTGTTGCGCTGGTAAGCGATTTTATTCTATAATGTTTAACGTATTTTATTTTAATGATGAGTTGCAGAATGCGATAAACATCAACTGAGGCATTAAAGCTGTTATTAATTATATTAATTGACTGTTTTGTGGGTTTCGATCATAAAGATGCATCATTTTTATTATGACCTTCAGGTTTTTCCTGTATCATAGATTATCTGTTATCAGATCCATAACTAGCACACAGAGGCTTGACTAGTCGGTGAATGTCGGTTTTAACTGGTTATTAACTGGTCTGTTGTGCTGATGTGTTGACAGGAGAGGTTGTGACAGTGTTGCGGTTTATGTTCATCTGTTGAGAAGCTTCGTGTCCTCTGAGTATTAAATCATGTAAGCTCTGGATATACGTGTACTCACTACAACCTACGTGACTTTGTATAATAAACATATACAACGAGGGTCAAAAGTCTTTTCCTTTAAATACAGAAATGCTTTATTGTGAAGCGTTTAAAACAAAGAACAGGTTTTGCACGTCGAGTGCCTGTTGTCATTGAAGTAATAATAGACAGTAATAATAAAATGTACTGAATTGCAAAAACACTGTAATTCACATCAAATCTGCTGACAGGTGAAAATGTTGTTCAAGAGGCTTGTGTCTTTCTGATTGTTTTAGTAGTGTGGAGCACCCAACAGCTGCAGGTTATCAAAATGCTGGCTCGTAAAGGTCTTCTGCCGGATGGGTTCCTGCTGACGCGACTCGCTGAAGACGCCACACAGCCCAGTCGTGTCCGGCCAAAGTCACAGCGGGCGCGTTTCATCACCAAGAGCGGCTCGTGTAACGTCGCCCACAAAAATATACGAGAACAGGTGTGATGCTGTCAGTACAAACAAACTGCAATTGTTGTATCATTGTAGTTTTCCTGTAGCTCAGGTGGTAGCACATTGTGTTAGCAGTGCAAAGGTTGTGGGTTCGATTCCCAGGGAACACATGTACTGACAAAATGTGTAACTTGAATGTTCTGTAAGTCACTTTGGATAAAAGCGTCTAATAAATGCATGAATGTAAATGACATGTGGTCAGACGTCAGGTTTGTTTATTTTGTTTTGTTTGGAGCTGTGACGTGTGGTCAGACGTCAGGTTTGTTTGTTTTGTTTGGAGCTGTGACATGGTCAGACATCAGGTTTGTTTGTTTTGTTTTGTTTGGAGCTGTGACATGTGGTCAGACGTCAGGTTTGTTTGTTTTGTTTGGAGCTGTGACGTGTGGTCAGACGTCAGGTTTGTTTGTTTTGTTTTGTTTGGAGCTGTGACGTGTGGTCAGACGTCAGGTTTGTTTATTTTGTTTTGT
This sequence comes from Botia almorhae, assembly GCA_036877575.1. NCBI lineage: Eukaryota > Metazoa > Chordata > Actinopteri > Cypriniformes > Botiidae > Botia > Botia almorhae. Next base: position 8,288 of record JAZGTJ010004366.1, on the reverse strand, counting down.
TTGGAGCTGTGACATGTGGTCAGACGTCAGGTTTGTTTGTTTTGTTTGGAGCTGTGACGTGGTCAGACGTCAGGTTTGTTTATTTTGTTTTGTTTGGAGCTGTGACATGTGGTCAGACGTCAGGTTTGTTTGTTTTGTTTTGTTTGGAGCTGTGACGTGTGGTCAGACGTGAGGTTTGTTTGTTTTGTTTTGTTTGGAGCTGTGACGTGTGGTCAGACGTCAGGTTTGTTTATTTTGTTTTGTTTTGTTTGGAGCTGTGACATGTGGTCAGACGTCAGGTTTGTTTGTTTTGTTTTGTTTGGAGCTGTGACGTGGTCAGACGTCAGGTTTGTTTATTTTGTTTTGTTTGGAGCTGTGACGTGGTCAGACGTCAGGTTTGTTTATTCATTTCTGTGGCTTCTCAGGGTCGTTTTCTTCAGGATGTTTTCACCACTATGGTGGACCTGAAGTGGCAGCATTCGCTCCTGATCTTCACCTCAGCGTTTCTCTGCTCCTGGATGCTCTTCGCCATGATGTGGTGGCTGCTGGCGTTTGCTCATGGTGATCTGGAGCCTCGAGATCCTAACGAGCCGGGACCCGTGCCCTGCGTCACCTCCATTCACTCCTTCACTTCAGCGTTTCTCTTCTCTATTGAGGTGCAGGTGAGAACAGCTGAGTGGATCTGACTCCTGTCTCGTCATCATGCTGTTTGTGCTTATAAAGTTCAACAGATTTCAGATGTTTATTCTGTTGTTATATCAGGTGACTATTGGTTTTGGGGGCCGTATGGTGACTGAGGAATGCCCGCTGGCCATCATCGTCCTCATCATCCAGAACATTCTGGGCCTGATCATCAATGCCATCTTGCTGGGCTGTGTGTTCATGAAGACGGCTCAGGCCAACCGGCGAGCAGAGACCCTCATCTTCTCCCGCAACGCAGTCGTCGCCCCGCGCAACGGCCGGCCCACGTTCATGTTCCGCGTCGGGGACCTGAGGAAGAGCATGATCATCTCCGCCACCATTCAGCTGCAGGTGAGAAACAACATCTGTGCTCATTCATTTATTTGAAGGTCATGTCTGAAGGTCCAGCTCTGATGTTCTTCATGTGAAGGTGATACGACGGACGGTGACAGCAGAAGGTGAGGTCATTCCCGTCTGTCAGCTGGACATCCAGGTGGAAAACCCTCTCAGAAGCAATGGTGTGTTCCTGGTGTCTCCGCTAATAATCAGTCACACCATTGATAGAGGAAGCCCTCTGTATGAAGTCTCGGCACAGTCACTGGCCACTGAAGATCTGGAGATCATCGTCATTTTAGAAGGTCAGTGGAGAACTTCACTGATTGGGTGGATTTAAATCAATGTCAGAATGCTTTAACTTTGTTTATTTCATGTTCTAATAACAGGGGTCGTGGAGACCACCGGCATCACCATGCAGGCGCGCACATCCTACACGCCCGAGGAGATCCTGTGGGGCCGACGTTTCGTCTCTATTATGACAGAGGAGGACGGGCGCTACTCTGTCGACTACTCCAAATTTGGGAACACTGTCCCTGTCAGGATGCCTGCTCTCAGCGCCAAAGAACTGGACCAGACCAGGGGAATCCAGGACAACGGACCCCACGAGGGAAAACCTCAGGGCTGGGGGCTGGTCAGGGCAGGGCGGGGCGGGTACAGGCGGGCCGGGGGCAGAGCCTGTGATGATGCAGCGGCGAAGCCGTGGTACGTGCCAGCTGAGAAGGAGGAGGAAAAGAAAGGACAGAAGAAGACGGTCAAACTTGAGGAGATTGGCCGAGAGATAGAAGAGGAGACAATGGAAGACATGAGTGATTAGAGGAACATCAAAAAGGAATTGAAAGACTTAAAAATGACCAGCGACTTGTTCTCTTAATAGTCAAATATTCACCAACAACATCATGTCAGATGAGTTTTATACTACAAATACTTTGTAAACTGTCAAAACATGTGCAACTACTGTAAAAATGAAGACAACTTCAAACTGCTTTCTGATTGTAAGCTGTTCTGTTATGAATAATTTATCCAAAAATGGATAAATTCACACGCATTCCAAGTCTGACAGAATTTTCATCTTTGGGTAAATTATTTCTGTAAATAATTTCAGCGTTCTGACAGTAAAAGGGGTCGCACTCTTCCTTCAGTGTTTCTGAATCATTACCACCCCATCAAAGCAAATATAAGGCAGCTGTTTTTGTTTGTATGTCAGGTTTTAATACCATAAAAATATTCCAGTGCTGTTCTATTTATTTATATTTAAAATGTGGTTGTTTATGTGATCCATTTTGTTTTCAATGTAGTTTTTGTAACTATGTGCACATAGTGTGTTTACATCGTATTGTGAGCTTGTCAAATTGTGACTTTCCTCATTGTGTTTGTGTTCTTTACAAATAACTAGTGTTAACTAATGAATGGCAAATACATTCTGTGTTGATTTGACTGTTAATATATGAGCGGGTTCATCTGTTTCGTGTATTTTAGGTATGTAATAAAGTATGTGACATTTTGTATCTGACTAAAAGAACTGCTGGTGTTGTCAGTTATATCACAGGATTACAGAGAAACAGATGTGAGATCAGAGAGATCGCACAAGACTCTCAGTGATCTCACCTGAAGACAGTCCGGTTGGGTTCATATTACTGTCCAGATGCCCTCATGTTTACCAAAGAAACCCCAAAACTCAATGTGTGTTTTTAATATTACTGATGTGAATGTATCTCATACAAGTCAGGTGTGTTAAAATCCAGCATTCCTTATAATATCAGGAAATATTACAAAAGAGCCATGGCAACAATTAATGAAGTGAAACAATAAAGCCAAAAGAAGCAAATTAGCAGCTATAAGAATTGTTCACAATTAATAACTAATAGTGTTCTACGAAATATTCCGGCAGTTAAATGTTGCTGCATGACGGCTAAATGATGATGTAAAGTGAACGCAGATACCCGTGTGTTACGACAGAACTCACAGCAGAGGGTGAACAGCGCCGCCAGCGGGGAGAGAAGAGACGCGCAGCGCCGTCACACACATGCGCATTATCTTCTTCTGAGACAGACTGGAGCTTTTACAGTCCAGAATACACCGGCGGATCGTCTTTCCACCTGTCACACACAAATATGATAGTTTGTCTTTATTGAACACCTGTGAAGTCACTGTAGACAGCCAATCTCTGTGTATCCACAAGTGATGTGTAAGAGGATGTGTAGTTTGAATAAATATAAATGAAGCTGTAATCATTAATTATATAATATTTCTGTTTAAAACATGAAACTGCAGGTTACTTTACCTACTTTTCTTGAAGTATGTTGATGAAGCCAAGCGGACATTTCACATTATAAATCATTATTATAAACTTACTGTTACCGTACCAGCAGATCTGCTGCTGCGCAGATTGAGACCCAAAATAATCCTCACACCTCAAGCGCCGAACCTGCAGAGAAACACATTCTATACATGTTATGAATCATAACACCAGAGATCACCAACAGACACCAAGCTCAGAATAATCCTCATATACCTGAAGCTTACCCAACCCAAGAGTCACCCAAAACACCCCTACAAACAGTCCAACAGAGACTTCATCATGACCAACATCCTGACCTTTAAAAAACATCAAATAAACCAAACAAACTAACAATTAAACAAACAATTAAAGCTGCTGAAGATGAATCTAATCGAGATGTGCTTCCTGCCTCAATACATTTTTATGACAGACTCCTCAAATGGTTTAACAACTAAACAAACATTAGAAACATGAATAAAACTGAGGAAGAGATAAACGCGTTTCATGCTTTCTCGTTTCTCTTCATTCTGCCCCAAACAAGCAGGACACAAAGATTCTTTGTCAATTTATTAACAAAATGATAAAATAAATAATACAAATTGATCAAATGCTCCTAATATCAGTTTCTTCCCATGTTTCCGACAGTATTTTGAAAACACTGCTTACAGAAGACTCGACACGGGCTCAACACAACGTCAGGCCAACAGAGACAAAAAAGAAGAGACAGAGAGAGAGAGAGCGATCGAGCTCTGTAACACAAAAGTCAAAAAAATAAACGCACTCCTTTTTTAAAATCATTATGAAAAAATACAAACAATTTTACAAATATTCATATTGTGTAATAAACCATTTACACTCAATTCCGCACATGTGAACTTTGTCTTATTTTAAATAACTCATGTCGCTACAATGTATCATGTTCTTAGTTTCATCAAGTGGAAGATTGTTTTTTTTTTTTTTTTTACATTTCTTTGTAAACAAAAATGTTTTTCAGTTGAACAGCTGACTGTGGATGAGGTAACACACACGCACGCACGCACACACACACTGACACACAACAATAGAAATGAGACGCATCAACGGTACAAGGCCACAATCATGACTTGAGTTAATACGATGAAAAATGAACAAAAACTACATTAAAACTTCAAAGATGTTTTTTGTCACTGGAATCATAACACATCAGAATAAATACAGATAATCGACACACTATCATGATGAAGGTGACAGATCAACTGGAATGGATTTGAAAATCGTTCAGTTTTATGATCCAGCATGGAAAGTGCATCCCACACATCAGAGCTAAAATCAACAGTGACAGATTATGAGTGATATGAATCTCAAACACACATAATAAAACTTTCTAATAGATAATCTTGATCTAAATACGATCTCTTTGGGTATTTTTATGAGATTTGAATGCGTGACTTTCAGATGTTCTCCCCTCTTCCTGCTATACGTTCCACCTACAACAGATCACTCTGATACATTAACAATATAATACCATAAATATCTCCTCATCCAGTGGCCCAAGATAACAGTAACATTCATCAAACACAGACATGAGCAAAAGTAACGCCCCATAAGATTCGCACAATATCCTGTTTTTCTGCGCAGACTTTGCACAAGAGCTCAGAATTATGGCCAGCAAATAATTCCTCTTTGTAACTGTACATGAATAAACTATTTTCTACAGATGTCATCATGGAAGTGTATATTGTCTGTAACTTCAACTCAAGAACAGAAATTAGAGATGGACATGAGTGTACGTTTAGTTTTGGCGTCACTCTTGCCAGAAATGTAAAAAGGAAAGTTCACATTAAATTCTTTACAAAATAAACTCCAAACTAAATGCATATAAAAAAAGTCTGACAAAACTTATATAAAAATGTGCATAAGGCATGCTGTCCAACTGATTGGACAGGTGCTGTTCTGGGGTTCTGAGCCCATCCAATCAGATTGCAGGTGTTCTTTGATCCCTTCAGCTCTGCTAATTCCTGATTCAGGTACTGATTCAAGTCCAGTTTTCTAGCTCTGTGACTAAAGCAGAGATGAACGTGTGGAAAAACAACATCCTGAATTGTACACTAACAGAGAACTGAAAAAAAACAGACAAACCAAAAGTGTGTAATACTCAGAAATTCCTACAAAGTGCATTAAGACAGGAATAACTTCCTAAATGTCCAGAACTTTCTTCTGCACATATTCCTCAAACTTGAATCTAAAATGAATATTTTGGATGCAGCAGGTGCTCAAGATCAATCAATGTATATATTGAAACACATTATAAGGAAAGTTGTTTAACAAACCGGTTTTGTGCAATCACGAGAGAAACATTTACTCTTGAGAGGAGATCTTCACTGGGAGATCACATGAGTGAACACAGACAATCCCCTTCACTACAACCAGTTAACCAGTGATATTATAACCTGTACATGTGCTTCTAGTTGAGTTTAACTGAGTGATGGGGAGGTGAAATAGATCCAATTTCTTTCAATATTTCCAGGGAAAAACATGAAGGGAAAAACTGAGGGATTAGCTTCAGTATGTGAAAGGCTGAAGGCACTCCAGGCACCTGGACAGGAAGAGAGAAATGGTTTCATTCTCTAAGATTAATCTTCTATAGCAGACAATGATGACCTGTGGAGGGACTTCAATATTCATGTCCCTGTGACACATTAACAGCTGATATGATGTCATCACTCAGTCCTGCCTCAGAGAGGGAATTCTGGGATGAGGATGTACAGTTTCACAGTAGATTGTGAGAATTGCAGCACATTGTAGATGTAACTCTCGTCAAATCTCATCCAAGGAGACCCACAGACTGGATTTAAAGCCATTAAATCAAAACTCAACAGAACAAACCCATTATCAAAGAAACACAACATGATCTTGCTCTGTATAGCAGATGTGTAATCTATAGTTTGGTAGGTTATACCTCAGGGTTAAACAGTCAGAATTAGCTATGCATCATTTGTGTAGAATCATGTATCTGCAGTGTCAGTGTCATGTACGCAGAGAAAGAAGCACTCAGAGGATTTCCTAAACAAATATGTGGAGTTTGATATGCATGAACGGCTCCATTCAAAATAAAACAAAGGAAATGTTATTTTGGAATGTCTTGACAAGTGACAGAGGTGTCAGCAGTGCTGTTAAGACGTTTGTACAGGGCATGAAACACGAAGATTTGTTTTGAAAATTTTGCTCCACCAAAATAAAGTCTCTCTCTCTCTGTGTTTTAGTTCTGCAACACAGCTTGTGCTTCAATAAGAGTTTCTGTCGTTTCCTTATTACCTCATTTGACTCAAACATCAAACGCTTCAGGGCAAATTGTGACACACTGTCATTACTGTTTCTTTAAGAAATATGATTTGGGGAAAACAGGAATCTGATATTTCCGTTATATTCTACACTAAAGAATCAGATGATATATCCATCATTCTGGAGGAAACATTTGGCAGTTCAGAATTGAATGAAAACAGACACTCATTATGCACCAGGCATCTGTGTGGATGAGCAAGCGGCTTGCATCATTTAAGCCCTTCACACACCTCTGATACCATGAAACAGAAAAGCACTTATTTTTCAACGACTAGGAAGACCTGAATATATTTTCCTATAAAAACAAGAAATGCTTCTCAGATATCATCATGCTCATGTCTCTTATTCCTTTCACCTTCTTGTACAAAATAGTCAAATTAAAAAATTCCAGAACAGACACACTGACTTTAAAATGAGACTCGATACTCAAAACACACAACCCACATCACTTTTCAAAGTATCTCACTGCTGAACTGATGCCGACACACGGCTTCTGGTGTAGCTGTCTCATCCCTTCATCAAAGACCTCCAGGGGTCTGCCACAGATCAGCCTGAGATGATCGCAACACTTCTAACTGGAAATGTGAACTGATGGGTGCCGAGCTGCGGAGAGAAATAAGAAGTCCTGGTTTAATGGAACCCAACACCAGCAGCAGAACTCTGCCGCCACTGGAAACACTGGAAACACTGGAACAGAAACAGAAGCTTTTGGTTTGGGTCTGGAGATGAACAGAGTGTGGATGAACTCATGCAGTCACATCCGCAGGCCTTTCTCAAACAATCTGTGCTGGAGGTCTGATGTGATAAACGATCCACTGTCATCTTAACACTATTATTATGATCATTATTAAACTAACATTTCCTTTTTAATAAGTCACCCAGACGTTTAGATTCTGTTGGTCTACCAAGACTTAATCGCAGAAGTTCTGTTGACACAGTTTTACCAAATGTTAAAGAAAAAACCAACAACATTTATTTGGATATAGATAATATATGTATAATATATATTTATATATATATATACGTATAGATTGGCAACTTTGTGCACCAGTTTAAGGTGCAATAAGAAATCAGTTTGAATGTTCTGGTGATGTGTGTTTAGGCTGAGAGTCATTTAGGATTATCCACATCAGAGAGCGGCTGGCAAAGCCTGCTGGGAAGGTTCGGAGGTTTTGCAGGTGTTGTTGTTGTTGTTAAAGCCGTTACTTTCGTCCTCGTGCCTTTCAACCTCCATCTTCCCAGAATTCTCTGCACAGCTGCCGTCATTGGGCGGGATGTTCTCTGAGTCTGCAGCATTGGCCACGCCCCCCTCCAGGTTCAAGCCGGTACAAACGCAGTCTGTCCCTCCGTTGGTCTTAACATCCGTCACCTGGGGTGATTCCACAGGTTCTGCTGTTTTCGTCTCATCTGTCATCATCTCACTGACCATAATTACGGGCGTTTTCACAACTCCTGATTCGCCCGAAACGCCCTCGGGTGTTACCGCGGCAGCTGGCTCTGCCATTTCACCCACCTCAGGCTCTGTTTGGAGTTCTGGGATCGCTACGGTGACCGGTACCTGCACGCTGGGCTCTGCGGGGTTCTCCTGCGCGCTGGGCTCTGCGGGGTTCTCCTGCGCGCTGGGCTCTGCGGGGTTCTCCTGCGCGCTGGGCTCTGCGGGGTTCTCCTGCGCGCTGGGCTCTGCGGGGTTCTC
>JAZGTJ010004365.1:0-31195 GCA_036877575.1 Botia almorhae | reverse complement strand
TTTTGATTGCTCTCTGCCTGCCCCGACCCCTTGCCTGTTCTACGACGACGATTATACTCTGCTTGATTCAACCATTGTTTGAAGTTTTGATATCTGTGTGTTTTCAACTGTTTATCATTAATAAACTACTGCAGATGGATCCGAACGCCCCTGATCAGTCATTACAGTAAAAGTATTGAACGGAACAAAAGTCAGTTATTCTGCAGATGACAGACTGGTTCCTGTGTATATGATTATAAATAAGAGGCCATTTAGGGTCAACAGAAAGCAACGAATAAATATTGAATCATATTGCACCATAAATTAACAATGCAACGTACAGTAGCATATCACATTGCAAGATGATATGAATAACCATGTGGTCAAACTAGTTTAAGCTGGTTGGTAATATTCACATTCTGTGCAAAATCCAAAACTTTTTTTTAAGTAACAGTATACATAAATATATTATTTATAAATAATTAATAAAAGGCAAAAACAAAATACGGTTGTGTATGAACATTTTACATTTTTCTGGTTGCCTTGTCATATTAATAAATGCTTGAAAAATAACGCACTTTTTTAATAAATGTGGAATAATTAAGATTTAAATACATGCACAAAATATTTAAACTCAATGCTAGTTAGTAATCAATGTTTTAAGCATATTTATGATATGTATATAGGCCTATATTGTAAATCCTATTACTATGCGAATTGAAACTTAAACATAGAAATTAAGCTAAATTATGCCATTAAAGGAAAACATCAAAATCATTTCCTATGTATTCAGTACATTTAATTCACTGTCTCCACAGGATATAACAAAGGCACCCGGTATCAACACTTTTTTGCATACCAGTCAAACCCCATAGTGCAGCCATGTGAAGTATTGAACTTTCCCATCTGCAGCTCAGTGCTTGAAAATGACAAACAGGTTATCGAAACCTTTTCAGCCCACGCATGAAAACTCCCCCAGTTTCACTTACACCACAAACTTTTCAAGACCTCTAAAGGCAATGTGGGAATATCTTATCAAATGACGTGTTGTGCGAAGATAGGGAAATCATCAACACTGTCATCACATCATCATACACTGTCTGAATGTCCAAAGATGTATAGATTTGTTAAATAAATGTTTATTATATATATATCAACTTTTTAAATCATCGTGACTTGGTTTTGCTTGTTTCATTTAAATAATAATTTTATACACAAGCTAAGTTAAAAAGCTAATCACAGAGCTAACAAAAAACAAAACTAAATATAGAAGGTCAACCAATAACACAAAAAGGAACTATTCATTTTACAAAGATGACACAGACCCTGTATCAGTAGCCTTATAAAAACAGAATATGCCTGTTTTGGATAAGCCTGTAGTTTTATTTCAATATCTTTAATTCTTTGTTGCTTATATTGTGGAGAAGTACAGTCTAGTGCAGGGGTCACCAACACGGTGCCCACGGGCACCAGGTCGCCCCCAAGGACGACATGAGTCTCCCGCAGGCCTGTTTTAAAAATAGCACAACTCACTAGTGAGCTGCATCTAAAATTTAATTTTATTCTGTTGCTATTTTTTATACATTGCATTTATATACATTTAAAAATGACAATATCTTAAAAATATGTTTAATATACATGTTTACAAGTACATGTATACAAGTATACAAGTGTGTACATGTATACAAGTTTAGATAAGTTTACAGTAGCAGTATTAACATTAAGTGACATGGCATCTGACGCACGGAAGCCACTGGCACATGCCACTGCTAAGTGGCACATCGAGTGACACTTCCGGTTTTTAGTGACATGTGTCACCGCAGAGTGGCATGTGCCAGTGGCACTTGTGACATGTGGCGATGGATTATGTATATATATATATATATATATATATATATATATTTTTTTTTTTTAAATATTAAAGCCATAGATGAGATAGATTGCGCTGGCCAACTATATTAATAGATGTCGGTACCAAAATCAAAGTTTACAGTAACGGATGCGACTGTAAATGTGGCGTGTGCCTAGTTTATTTATTTATTTATTTATTTATTTTTTTTCTTAAGTAAATGTCAATGAAACGTAATTACAAGTCAGTAACTTTTTTTTCAAACATGTCAGTTTGTGGCATATTTGTATTTGAGTGGCATGTGCACGCTGCATGCATGCCGGTAGGTGGCAGTATAACTAGGTGCATTATTGGTCAGTGCAGGACTGCACGTAAATAAAAAGTTACAACAGGAAGATTCTCGGATGGTGACGAAGATTCTCGGATGATGAGGAAGATTTACGGATGGTGAAAAAAACAAACAGATATTGTACAGTTGTGGTCAAAAATGAATGGTAAGTGTGTTTTTTTGTCATCGCTTATTAGGGTTAACTAACGTAAGCCTAGTCAATACAGTGTTAAACGTTGGGATAAACATATTCCATGTCGAAATACGCAAATAACTGAGGGTTAAGTCCATTGCTTATAACAAAATGTATAAATTGCAGTGTTCCTAACCTAATATAGACTAGTGTTATTATAGGGCTAATAGACGGTGGGCCTACTACAGTGTTAACGTGTTAGTATTTTTAAAATAGTATGATTGTGTATACCAGTAGGGAACTTAATGAACTATAATAGAATGTGTCATAAATATAGTTCAGCCGTTAAGTGCGTGTGTTACACGGTCTACGTTAAACTTCAGCTGACAGTGACAGTGTCACTTGAGGTGCCAGTGTGCCACAGCAGTAACATGTTCCGTGACAGTGACACTGACATTATCCATCGGCACATGTCACAAGTGTCACTGGCACATGCCACTCTGCGGTGACATGTCACTGAAAACGGGAAGTGTCAGTCGAGTGACAGTGACACTAACATAATCCATCGGCACATGTCACAAGTGTCACTGGCACATGCCACTCTGCGGTGACACATGTCACTAAAAACCAGAAGTGTCACTCGATGTGCCACTGAGCAGTGGCATGTGCCAGTGGCTTCCGTGTGTCAGATGCCATGTCACTTAATGTTAATACTGCCTCTCTAAGTTTAGGTGAACTCTGACCTACTCTAGTTCAAAGGTCAGTATTGTGCGCGTGACAAAACGTGGAGAGTAAGCTAGCGAGCGCAGCGAAGATGGGCACTGAATGCAGTTTCTTACCCCAAAAACATGGCAGAAAAAAGAAGAAAACAACGAATGTGTTCTTGAATGTTTCTTTTTACGACTGTGAAAGAAACCTGTGTGTGTCTCATTTGCGGGGCGACTGTGGCGACGGCAAAGCGGCACAATGTGGAGAGAAACGTCATAATTTTGTTTAAAGTGCCACAGATTTGGTCATTAGTTCAAAATGTGACAAGATTTATTTAAAAATATGTAAGTTGATTTTTCTTTCTTTGATTTGTTAAAAGGGTTTGTCAGTGGCTAGTGAAAATGGGACATTTTTCCAATGAAATGTAGTGATGTAAGTGATCATCTGAAAATTTAACAATTACTGAGATTATTAGAAATAAAGTGCTGAATATCGATATCTGTTTCCCACCTTGTTGTCATTGTTGATAATTATTGTGAGAAATCATTAACGTGATCAGTGTCTTCACATAGATGAGTATCATTAATCATTATTAATAATGTATAACTAAAGGCAAACTGAGCAAATTTGTTATTTCTGAAGAGTGTATCAAACTGGTAGCCCTTCGTATGACTCAGTACCCATGAAGTAGTTCTCAGTTTCAAAAAGGTTGGTGACCCCTGGTCTAGTGGATACAATGTACAGTGGTAACTAAAAGGTTGCTATTTTCAATCCTGCAATGGGGACCCATGAACTCAGCATTGTGACCTTGAGAAAGACATCTGACCTCAATTTACTCCAAGTGGACTAAATCTGTAAGTGTACTTATAAGTCACTTTGGATAAAACAGCACCTATATTAAAAAGAAATGAAAAATCTTATGAAAATATCTTATCACGTGACCAAACAGTAGCAGATTTATTCAGATTAATCCACAGCCCTAGCCACAGATTTACAACATAGATAACCAGTTTAGGCATATATAGAAATTAGCATATGTAGTCGTTATTTGCAACGCTTAACCACCAGGGGGAGATGTCCCCAACTGCTCTGGTATTGTAAATATGGCTTGGTTTGGGCGCAAGGGGGCGTACAGGCTCTTTAAATCCTGACGATTTTCACGCATATTAAATAAATTGACATGTCATAAATTGTGTTTGACATATCATGAACACTGTTTGAATACTATTTTTAATTCACTTTGAACGGGAGACAGAAACATTAACTCGATTATTAATTATTTATTTTTCATAATACATGCTTTGAAGCTAAGCAAGAAAGCTTTAATCACGATTAATCAGCTGAGAGGAACGCAAAAACATTCACTGATATTCAGCATCTTTTGAAATTTTTCAGTTACAAGGGGAAACGAAACAATTCCAAGAAGAGTAACAAATTAGCATGTAACACGGAGCTGTATTACGACGTATAAACCAGTCCTCTAATAGAATAAGAGATTCGTATACCTGTAATTGTCGAAGTCTACTGTCTTCTAATAAATATTTCGACAACTTTCCAATAACACTGCCTAATTAATATTCATAAGCCACGCCTTTTCCATAGTAGGGATCGCCAGCACATAGCCTGGACTGCCACATGAACGTCACTTGCGAAATTAATATTCAAAACCTCCTTTTTTTCCATAGTATGATTCAATGATTTGCTTGCAGATATTCGTTAGATAGAGCTGCTTTAGCGAACGGCTCGTGGGTAATTAAAATTTATAAGCTGATCTTCGCCATAGTAGAAATTGTAAAATTGTTCGCAGGTTCCCAGTACGTTTAGTCAGCGGTGGTAACTACGTAAGCGCGCACTCTAAAGGGAAGCTGCAGTGTGCAAGCCCCCTCCTCTCTCATGCTTATTTGCTTTGTCAGCTGTGTCTTCCTTCTTGCACAAACTCCGGACTTCGACCGTAAGCTCGAGCTTTATCTCTCTTATCGCTCGGTTTCGCTCTCCTGACCAGCCCATTTCGGACCTTGAGCAAATTCAAGTCAGTCCGTACTTTTCTTATTTTTAACCCCCTCCCCCTCTAATTGTGAACCATGACATTAAATTCCAATAAAAACGAACCCGCTGTCATTCTCGAGCGTGTAAACAGCGCGCGCACGGCTCTCTCCGATCTCTATCTGGAACAGCTGCTGCAGCACAAGCCCAAGTCAGAAAAGGTGGGAGGGTTTTTATTAAATAATCGACTGATTGTACAATTCATTTTCTAATTTTCTTATTTCAGCATCTATAATCGTGTGTTGACTGCGTGTTGATAGTTTTATCAATATTAGAGATACAAGATCGCAGGGATTTGTTTTGTACATCAAGATGTTCTGAAGATGTTCTGGTCCGTACCGGTGCGACCCGGTTTGAGATCAACATCACGCTGCTGTACACCGTAACTCCTCTTTATACCATTTCCTGGTTAGAGCGTTTCTGTTGAAATAGTTTGCGTCAATAACTATCGGAAATATTAAATGATTGTCTTATAAAAGCATTACAGATATAATATTATTTTGGTATAACGTACCCTGACGTCATAAAGACAGCTGTGAACTCGTCGCGTGTGTCGCGTCACACCCGCGCGTTTGGATCTGATTGTCTCTGAAACAAAAACGTATATTTTTCTTAGTATATGTTGTAGTGCTGCTGATGATATTGAATTGGACAGGTGCTGTGTCAGTAAACATATACATATAGTCTTATCTAACGATTGTGTCATATCCCCTTTTAAAGATTTCAGACCTGATCATTAAGATCTAGCATGACTTTTAATGTTTCCTGAGATAAACTACTGAAAATAAAGATGTGTTGTAAGAGGTCATATTTGTGCGTCATTTTCTCAGTTAATCTAGCCGGTGGTTTCTAATGGTTTGGCACCCAATGAATCTACTCATGCACTAAGAACCAGTGGTATTTGAAAGTATGTACAAAACAAAAGTATTATGGATTTTTTGTATGTATTTTTACTGGAAAACGTTTCTTTTTTTTAATTAGTTGGCAAATTCCTGGTATTTTAGACAGACCAATGCAGATAGATAATAATTATTTATGTGCATTAGCTGATAACCAAACAATCCCAAAATATCAAACTCTTTCCCAAATATTTGTGTTAAGGACATTAATAATGTCAATAATTTCAAATCATGTACTTTGTTTAGGAGTGTGTGCATTTATAAAACACAAAAATCTGATAGACCTGGGCATAATCAATATTGCCGACAGGGGTGTTTTTTTGGCTGACAGCATTATGGTGCTGTTTACTGGCAGCAGTCCTCACTTAGTCATGCATCTATGACGCTTCACTAGTCAAGCTGAAGAGCTCAAGCATTCTATATTTAGAAGCCATAATTTTCTCTGCAGATAAAGGAGGGAAGTCTGGAGAACAGTTTGGAGCTGCTTGGGGTAAACACAGTGTCTCTGGCATTCTGTTTTCTTTAGATAAAAGGCTGAGGCTTCCCTTTTCACACAAGACTGATTTCATGTTAAAAGTCTTAGAATTTGTTAGTGCATTTATGTTAGCTGGTTCTTAACTGATTCTTAGTGAAGTTATTACCCATGCAAATTAAATATTTATTTATTTGCAGTAAGCTGTTAAGCTTGTAACGCTATCATGATTTACTGTTAGTTTTTAGAATTGTACTAGCTGTATGAATGCCAAAATTTCAAGAAACAATTGGCACTGCATGAAATACTAAATAACCAATAAAAGATGTTAGGTCTTGTATGTCATGGTCAGGATGCTGGTGTATAGTTGTCAGGATGCTGGTGTATGGTTGCCAGGAGTGTTTTTTAATATTTTGCTATGTCTTTGCTAGGGTGTTCTGATTGGTTGTCTAGGCATTGCTAGGTGGTTGTTTACTGGCCCAATTATATTTTGGTCTCAACTGTTTTTCATCTGTTCACCACTGTAAAAATAATAAATAATAAAATCATATTACTTACTGTGATACATAGATTTTATAATTTGTTCAAATAATAATAGCAAGTACCACTAACAGATTTATTGTCCTCCAAGACTGTTTTGTGACAACCATGGTTTAAAATATGACACAGCTAAAACTCAGCAGAGTTGTTTTCCTGTGTCTTCACTTAGTGCATTCTTCATAGATCAATAGAAAGCTTTGTTCCCCAGGGCAAGAGACTAGACACTAACTCTACACAGCGTAAGTATCAGCCACAGCAATCTAGCCTTCATTATTCTACCTCGCTTGTTTTGGTGCACTGCAGTGCGTATCTTCTCAACTGCCTGTGAATGTTCTCTGCTTTTCTTGTTTGCTTCAGAGGAAAGATAAATGTTGAAATGTATAGCTTTTCACAATTCTTATTGTTTCAAAGCTGCTATATAAAACAAAATTGGCTTAGAAATCTCCCAGTATGCGCACAGAATGGCATCATGGCAAGCAAAACCCCCAAAGATGTGTAAGCAGATGAGGAAAGAACCTTAGGAGGTACTGTGTGGTGTTTAAATTAATAGATTTGAGGGTTATTGTAGAAGGTGGCACCTGTATAATGTTCTTGAGTGATTTAGAGAATTGTCTTAGTGTAAGAACATAACATTATTGCTCCTATTTGTGACAGTGTTCATCACTGAGCATCAGGATGAGGTAAAACACGGTTTGTATGATAACACCCTGGTGGGTTTTTTTGTCACATGAACATTCTGACACAGTGAAACTCCAAAGTAGGAAGTGGACGGAGTTGAGGAAGGTGTGGTTATCAAATCACAGACTCTTTATGCCTTTGAAAATCAGGACTTCACTGGCCATGTAGGAAGTGACAATCCTCCATCATTCTGTGTTTGAACAGAGTCACTCTTGAACACTTGATAGTTGGAGTAACAACATAGTTTGGCATCTCAGGGCTGTAAACAAGAAACATCAATGCCAACAGTTGAACTCATTTGGTGTTGGCTATTTTTGACCAAAGTAATATTGGTGTTCAGAGACGTGCTGTTATTTGATTCTGTACACACTGGACAGATTAATTGTAAACACAAAGTACCTCTTTTTCTTGGGAGTGAATTAAATTTTTCATTCTCTCTCATAAATAACTATGAAAACAACCTGTAGAGAACAGTATTACACATTCAGAAGTAACTGCCTTATTTAGCTGGAATTTGGACAAATATCTGTTATTTTGCAAAAAAAGTATGTTAGTAATGTTAGCATTACAGTTAATGGGCTACAGCTTGGGACGCTGAATCAATAGTTAAATTTCATATAAAACATTCCACTTGAAGTGCAGATTTCACAAGCCCTTAGTCAACATGTTTCTCGGCGTGGACACACATCGATAAGTTCTCTTCAGCTGACCCATGCACTGGTGTTTAATCAGCCCAATCGTGGCATGCAACCTTTGCTCAGGATGTTTGACTGTTTCCTATCGACATGTGACTTCCCTCTAATGAAGACAGCTTGGTCAGCAGTATAAAGTCAGTTCACAGGAGACATTGCTGGTGATCTTCAGGCTTTGATATCAGCTGACCTATTACGTAAGGCACTTTGGCTACTGAACTACATGTGATTTGTAGCTCAAATTGTGTTTAAGAAACAGCTCACCCAAAAAAACATTTTTTTACATTTACAGTCTTTACAGTTCTTGTACAATTTACATTTACACAAGTATTATAAAGTAGTAACTGATGTGCTAAAGTGTTCCAGACACCCGCAACCCCCCAGCAGACACTATTTCAGCACCTGGATGGAAACACATGGTCTGTACCCTAAAACAGGTCTGACCAGAGTGTTCATAGCAGCACATATTGACAGTTGAGTCAAGTATGTACTACTAGTTCACAAGAGTAAAAAGTATACTGATAAGGTTATATAGGGTGTTACAGAGTCGACACCGTAACTATAACGATACAGAGAAATGATCTGTGGGATCACCGTCAGAGCGATTTTACCCAGCTGATAAACGATTAAACATTGGCAACCAGTCAAAATCCATCTGAATTTAAAGGGCTCTTAAAGGGGTTTGGTGTGGATACTAGTATAGTTTTTTATACTGTCACTGTACTTGGTGTAAATGATCCTTTACTTTGTATTCCTCCATCTGTGTGTGATACAGACTGTGTTTACAGCATTAAGATTGTATTGTGTCAGATTTTACTTTTTGCACCTGTGCCTCTGGTTCTGGCACGCCCAGAGAGATGCTATATTTACCCTGGATTTAAATACATTTTTACATTTACATTTTTTTTATTAAGCATAGACACATTTGAGCAAACAGGCGTTTTAGGATTATCCTATGTGTTTGTGTGTAAGTGGGTTTGTGCTGAGAATCTTAAGATGAAGAAACACTGAAGCACTCAGCGTGATTGGATTTCCTTAGGTAAATGTAATTTTCCCAGAGCGGGAACTCCCAGTACATCCTGTTATATTATGGCTTACAATAATGGACTCTGTCATAATGTCATAATAGCCTTTTACCTTCACTGTGACTCTCACTCTAATTGTTCCTATAGCACTATACACACTTTAATCCAACATGCTGTACTGGTTTTAAAATTCTTAGCTCTTATGGACATTTTGATATTAAGGTTCAAACATTAGTTAATTAATGGTTGTATGGGTTGAGAGTGTGAGCAAGCAATTTTTCCAGTTTAGTGTAAATTAACAGGTTTTTTTTTTGGTCAATGGATAAAGTGTTACATTCTGAAAGTTCAGCATATTTACATACAATGAACAATGAATTTTAATCTCAAAAAACAACCTGCCACTTTTTGACGAAACTCGTTTTTGTATGTTTTGCCTGAAAAGGCGTGTCAAGTTAAAGTGGTCAAGATGACTCATTTATGACTCATGTTCAAGATTCATCTCATTCTTTCCTTTAAAAAAAGTTGCTGTTCTACTGTCTATCTAATCAAAACCTGACGTCAGCACATCATAAATAATCACATTTTTAAGCTTGTCTAAAAGCTGTGGTCTAAAGTCCCAGTCATGCATTGTTAGTCATAAGAGTGTTGTAATCTTTGGCCTGAGCTCTGGTGACTGCAAATTATCATGCAGGAGCTTATCCTTAGAAATCCCTGCTTATAAGGTTGTAAAATTACATTTTTGTGGCTTTCCTTCATAGTGCGATGACTGACTGTTGCCCTTTAGAGCCACAGGTGCATCTTTGAAAGCAGTGACAGAAACAGGGATTTAGCAGATGATTGACATACCAAAAAACCTTTCAATGGTCATGCATGATGTATAAGGGCTGTTGTCAGGAAACAGTTTCTTCTTAGTCCTCACCTTAATTATCACAAACAGGTTGTCCTGCCCAAACGCCATTGGCTGTGTCTGTAGTTTAAATGTCAAGTCAATCAAAAAACGTGTCCTATATAACCACAGTGTTTAAAGTATTTAGAAAGGCATTGTATAAATAGCCTATTACAGTTATCTGTGCACATTACACATTAAACCTTTCAGTTTTATCTCAATTTCAGAAAGCCATAGCAAGGGCCATTGATTATAATTAAATTAATAGAAATTTAGAGAAACTAGACCTAAAGCCAGAAACATGCTGTACACAAACATATGCAAATGCTAAGACACTGCAAGTGCAACAAACCGCAGTACTCAGTACGCAGTAACTAGACTTACTTTCAAATGCATGTGCCATTAGTGTTGTTTGTTATTTGAGTAGCTGGTGACATGTTGTCACGTTTGCGCAAGCCTGTGTACTTAGTTGGGAAAGAGTCTTTGTACTTCTATTTAGCAAGTATGTGTACTTGAATTAAGCAGTGTAAACGACTCATGTTCAAGATAAGTTGTTTATATTGTCCATGTTGTAACAAATGGGTCCAATAAATAGTTATTTTTTACTTGGCAAGGTACATACAGTAAGCATTCTCCATAGAGCATACATTTCTCTCAGTTTGCTCTGCATTGGAGACAGCTGTTTAGAGCCAGAATTTTTTTATTTATGTTTGGCATGTCTGCAGAATACAGGACCATATTTTACAAATGATATCAATAGCTATCAATAGCTAGATACCAACATCATGTTTCCTCAGAGGCTGAAGCAAGCTAAAAATTCTGCCTAATGCAGAAAACAGTATTTCTCCACACAGTGCAGGTTCACTCTTCCCCATACAGACTTACCCATTGATCCTTCTGTTTAGCCTAAGAGACAATTTTAGCTTGCCTGGAGGTCTATTTAGTCATACCAGTTTTTAATTTGAAACCTGGGTCCATTTCCCAGCATAGCAGGATTTAATGAAGTGTTAAGATGTGAGTGTTTAATGGTTAACCCAGAACAGATGTCTACATTCAATCAGTAATTCTCCTCCACCATCATATCCCTCATTATCTTTATTCATTTTTTTAAGCCTAGACAAAAACCTTATTTGTCAAAGGTTGAGTTCAGAAACTGTTTCACATTGGACATGCATTTAAGACCAACTCTAGTGTGAATGCATAATCAAAATTCATGTAATACGATGTCATGGGTGAACATATGAATTCAGCTTGGACTAACTAGTTGCCTGTAACACTGGCTTTAATGTGCTATGTGTTTCCATTGCCAGGCCGCCATGCAGACGTATGACAGTAAAGGGCAGGACATCTACACCAACGGAAGCACAGCACACGTCAATGGCAAAGACGTAACCAATATGCGAGAGGTGGCCTTTGAGAAGAACCCCTCTGAACCACTGGTATTACACTTTATACTGACACAAATATGCAGTATGTGTGCACGTGTTTAAAAGCAGAATCTGTTCTTAAAGTAAACACACAACCCACAAGCATAAAAAATAAATATGGATATACAGTAGAAATACACTGTTTCCTGGGACTTGCATTGTGAAATTATTTTCATGTTGATAAAATTATATATAAATTACATATAAAATATATTTTATATATTTTTCCCCGATTTATTGCCGCAAAAATCATAATAGTACTAAAAATTTACTTTTATTTTTGGGATGCAATAACACCCTAACAATTTTTATGAGATTCACCTGTATACAGCCAGCCAGCATGAAATAGAGAGAAAATGTATTATGCTGTGCATACTGTATGTGTTCTGTGTCTGTTTAGGGTGTAACTCTTAAACTAAATGAAAAGCAGAGATGTACAGTGGCAAGAATATTGCACGGAGGGATGATACACAGACAAGGTACAGTGGATTCTTGGGAGATTTTTTTTAATTGTTTTTTATGCCAGCTCAGTGGATAATTTATGTTGAAATGATGTTTTGACAGGTTCCTTACATGAAGGAGATGAAATTACAGAGATCAATGGGAAAAGTGTCGCCAATCAAAGTGTAGACCAGCTCCAGAAGATTCTGGTGAGTTTTGATGTCTAAAACTGTTCATTTTGCTTTACTGTGTAGACAAATATGCTGGGTTATAAACAAATGCACTCTCCTAAACTGTTTCCTCTTCATTGGGAAGTCTGATAAATAAAATGTTATCTGATATTTCAAAGTACATCATCTAATATTTAGATCTGATATTTCAAAGTTAAAGATTTTGTCCAGATTTTTATTACTGTATTACAGTAATTGTTTTATTTAGAGTATGACAATGTGGATGTGCTTAATTGATTTGAAAGTGTGCTTTCAAATCAAATTTATTTATTAAAGTGCAAAAATTTAAAATGGTTCATAAACATTTAATAGTTTTAAAATAATCTTTATTTTAATTGTTTTATGCATATACCATTTTTTTTAATTTGAGCTAAAACTATGACCTGGGCATTTCTTTGTAGGAGTCACCCAAAAATATAATTTGAATAAAAGTTTAAATTTTTTTAAGCTCTGTTTTGTTACCAAAGTTTAGTGTAACTAACTACTTAATCAAAAGAGTAGCTTGACCAGCCTAATTTAAATTAGCGTGTATGTTGAGTTTCAAGCTTCTTTTCATAGCTTCTCCTGCACTGGGACATTTTGAGCAGGTTTTACTCTGTATCTGCAGTATGTTACTCAGCACTTAATGTTGTTGGATGTTATCTACTATTACAGAAAGACACAAATGGCGTTGTCACATTGAAAATCATACAGAATCAGCAAGGTCGCTCTATGGCCTGTGAGGTGAGTGAAAATCTGTCAGTCAACTCGCTTTGACCTTTCATCTGTGAGTCTGAGCCTCAGGTGTGATTTGATTACTTCTTTCTTGTGTTTGTCTGCTCTATTCTGTATCCTTGATTATGAAAGGTTTGTGGTTTATCATGGGAAGCTTCAGTGAAAGAAATCAGGTGACTATTTAACCATCAACAATCATCAATAACTAACTAACTGTATAGTATCTGTATAGTATAGGTTCTCATTAGATGAAATAACATGGAACTTTTAGTTTCTTCTGCCATCTGCTGGTCATACAATGTCAAACTGTTCTTAATTGAGCTTGAAACCAACTGAACATTGTTCTTGACTTTGCAACATGCGATCACAGTATTCAAAGTGCTTTTTCACTATATACTGCACAAGTAACCACACTGCTACTAAAGGTAAAGACTCATCTAGATCCATGTAGCACTAGTAGCTGTAGATGTGGTCAAAAACTGATATTAACCTTATTTTACATACCTATATGTTTCTTTCTATCTGCAATTTATTGTTTTTATTTAAAATAAATGTTTTCAGAGAAATTGTCACTGGTGAAAATACCAGTTATTTTTACTTCTTACTTATTTTTACGGTCACATTATGTTTATGCACATCTTTATGCATAACATGATTTAGACAAAGTCTTTTGGGATGAACTTTTCTATTGTTCTGACCAATCACAGCCCTAACCCTTAAAATTAGAATGCAGTGATTGGTTGATAAATCACACACTTTTACAAAAGGTCTTTATGAGATTTTGTATTCTTTGTTTTGCAGATGTACATGAGAGCACAGTTTGACTACGACCCTGCCAAAGACGACCTCATCCCGTGCAAAGAAGCCGGCCTGAAATTCAAAACGGGTGACATCATACAAATTATCAATAAGAAGGATCCAAACTGGTGGCAAGGAAAGGTGGACAGCTCCCCCACAGACTTTGCAGGACTCATACCTTCTCCAGAACTACAGGAATGGTACGTTTGCCCTGACTGGACTGGACTTCTTTGAAGCAATGTGTGAAGGAGTGTACATTATAAGCTAATGAATTCTGTGATTTATTCAGGCGTGTAGCAAGCAAGAGCAAAGCAACACGAGAAGCCAGTCAGTCCTGCAGTCCTTTCGGCAAGAAGAAGAAATGCAAAGACAAGTACCTGGCCAAGCACAGCTCAAGTTAGTAAAACACCCTCCTCCACTTCCTCTTGACACTTCTACATTGAAATATACTGTGTTGTGGTGTATATGTCAAACATATCAGCTAATGAGTGTTTTTTTTCTCACTGTAGTCTTTGACCAGCTTGATGTAATCTCATATGAAGAGGTTGTAAGACTTCCTGCTTTCAATAGAAAAACTCTGGTTCTCATTGGTAAGCACCATCATATCTGTCAAGAACTTGTCTGAATCATACTTCATCTCAAAATTAAAGAGAGGAAAGTATAAGAATATACATGTTGCGCTGAAATATTAAGCTTAAATGTAGGACCATTAATATTTTTTATAAAATACATACTTTGTTAAGGCCCCCACCGGTCCAGTTTTAAGTACCGTAATGCAAAAAATAATAAAAATACTGAGAAAGTAGAGTTGAATAATTGAGAACAATAACATAAAATGAAAAATGTATAAAATGGTTTAACGTAAAATGGTTTTAAATATAGGCTTCATTATCTTTATCTATATTTGTTGAGGTGAAATGTGGACAATTAATTGGGAGATTTATCTATTAATAGATTAATTATTTTTTACAAATCCTAGAGCAGCAGGGTGTTTGGAAGTAATGGAAGTATACATCAATAGCAAACACTTCTGTGAAAATGTGCAAAAGAAAGTTATAGCCTATAATATGTTCTGCTCTTTTCCTATGTAGGTGCACCTGGAGTTGGAAGGAGCCATATTAAAAATTCACTGCTGAGCAAATATCCAGAGAAGTTTGCCTATCCTGCTCCACGTATGTACAGTGGAACAGATCCTCCCAGATCTCTTTATTTTAAGATAACAGCTACATATCAATTACATTCAAATTTACTGTTTTCTGTTTTCTAACTGTTTTCATAATGTTGCAATCTTTACATTTATGTAGCATACATGGTATTATTGCAATTTTTTGTTTCCTACATAAGAAACAAAAGAGTTATATAAGACACATAAGAGTTATATTATTAACGGTACTAGGAGTGTAATCGGTTTATAAACAACAACATGATAAATAAGAGAATCATAATATACATAAGGAATTTACAATAATACCATGTAATGTACATCAGCATTACAGAAATATAAAAGAAAATTAATGAGTTAAAAGAATATTTTAATACTTTTAATATCTTTTAATATTAAAAGAATTTACAAAACCTAAACCTTAGGTAATGTCAGAACAGAGAGGTGGTCCAAAAATGAGTAATATATGTACAAAATGTATTATATTTTTCATTTAATTTTGGGGTGATAAACAACTGGACATTTCTCGACAGTTTTGTTAGATTTACCAATTTAGTTATAAAGTAATGAATTAAACTGTGGCCAAAAAATCACTACAGTTTTTATTACTTCAGTCCAGTAAGACCACCATAAGACCAGTTTGATGAATTTTTCTGTCACAGACCAAGATTAGGCTTAGTCATAGGTAGAAACTTTGAAATAATCTAAAATTTCTGTTTTCAGACACCACCAGACCTCCAAAGAAGGATGAGGAGAACGGCAAGGAATATTACTTCATTTCCAATGATGAAATGACTAAAAGTATTGTCGGGAATGAGCTGCTTGAGTATGGCAGTTACCAGGGCCACATGTTTGGAACCAAGATTGAAACTGTCTATAAGATCCATGAGCAGGGCAAAATCGCTGTGCTGGATGTGGAACCTCAGGTAAGGGCCTCCCGAATGTTATTTCCTATCTCATTATGTCCAAAGGCATCAATTTCCTTACAATTTCTGGTTCAACATTAATGAATGTCTTCATAATTCTTGCTTTTTCATGTATCATGGATTCGAGAAAACACAAAACACTAAATACTAAACTTTAGCTCTTGACTAGTCCTGGACATAAATAATACCGCTTGGTTTCCTGAGGAAAGGTGTGCTGTGACTTTTCAAAGCAGTTGATGAAACAGTTAAAGTTCCATAGACAAGCAGTACATTGACAGAGAGACCCGAGTCATAACTGTAGACCAGAATTATTTATAGAGGGTGGTGGATTCTTTTAACTTAAACCAGTAAGCAACCACCTAGCAAAAATCAAAGCAACCACTCAGCAACCCACTATAAACTACTCACTTATAAATTTCACATCTCAGTTATACTACTAAGCACTTAAACATCAACATACTGTAGCAGTGTCCTGGCAATCACCCACAACGCCCTGGAATTATGGCAGTGAGTTTTACATGGGGAAGCTAATCAGATTTTCTTTTAAAACATAGAAATGTTGTTGTTTTTTACTTATCTTTTTATTAATTATTTAAGCAACTTCAAGGTATACATTCTATAAAAATGTGGGTTGTCTGGAATCCAAACCCTTGACCTTGTCGTTGCAAGCACCTTGGTGTTGAGCAAAAAGAAAGCTAAAGAACTACCAAGTTTTAGTTTGTGATGAACTTTCAAATATTGCTATATATAACTTTTCTGGTAATTTGTTTTTTGATTGTTTATCCCCTTTCTTCAGACTCTGAAAGTGCTTAGAACGGCAGAGTTTGCTCCTCTTGTGATGTTCATTGCTCCTACCAACACTGCCAATCAGGTTCCAAATGATTCCTGAGGCCTTATCACCCCACATTATTACAAGTCTTTTCATTCCTACTTATTTAACCAGATTACCAGATCTGTAACCTATTTTCTTTTCCACCTCACAGTCCGACGCAGTGCAGGCCATCCAGAAGGAATCAGACAGCATACTAAGCGCCTACCGTCACATCTTTGATGAAATGCTTGTGAACAACGATGTAGACGAGAGTGTAAAGGGTGTGGAGGAGGCCATCGAGAGAGCCTCTTCAACCCCACAGTGGGTACCGGTCTCCTGGGTGTACTGAAAGCCCCAATCCTGTGCTTATGCAGTATCCTGGATATCACAGCTGCCAAGACAGTTTGCACATGCATAAGTGTTTTACAGAATGTTTGATAAAGCAATACATTTGTTCTTTTTATTTTAATGTGATGAAACCCTCATGGGTTTTGAAATGACAGAACGCTTAAACTATGCCAGTATATAGCATCAAGCGATGAAGTTGTTAGCGATGCAAAAAGGACCTTTACTGTGATTTTCAAATACCACTCAGTTTATTAGGCTCTGATGGTTGTGAAAGATCTTCCCTGGAGGTTCAGTGTGTTTTTTGTACCATGTGCTATGGTGTTCTTAAATATAATTACATAAAAAAAACATATCATAATAACACAGGGAAATCACATTAACCAGTATTTAGAAGAAAATTTTGTCATGTCTTGAAATGTTTCTCATAATGACAAATGGATTTACCTCAAGTCATAATGTTAAGGCACTTTTAAAAGAATTAAATAAACTCTCTACACTCCCAACTGTGTGTTGATTTGGTTTACCATATCATGGAAAAAATTTACTTTTAGCGTATCATGCAAATCTAATACAAAAATTCTCTGCTTATCTCTTGATAATTTACAAACTATAAAAACCAGCGATTGGCCCATCAGAACTCAGTAAGTAGCAGCGTACAAACTTACGCAAGTTATCGCGCTTTTCTAAACGGCCAAAACAGTTCAGGCGCAGCTTTTGACAGTCTTAACAAAATGTATTATGTATGCGTATTCTCTTTTACGTTCTATTTAGAAATAATCACCCTATTCTTTTCATCTTTACTGTCCACACTGTGTCCCAACCAAACTTAATTCTGATGCTCTAATTCTAAACAATGACACCCTCATCTCAGTTTTTACGATTTCCGATATGTTTAGAAAATCTACCTCCAAGTGAGTCCCTGAACTAACAGCTCTGCCTACCCTATTTCCCAACCCACCTACTGCACAGGGCACAACACAGTTTTTTCAGAAACTGTTTCTGTACAGATTAAACTGTAGGCAGACAACTGGAAGTCACACTCAAAACGCTTCACTGGAGCTAGGAACTAATGTAATCTAATGGCAACCACCTTGAGTCACTGTAATGTTTGTTGACTTGCTCAGGGGCACAGTGTTGGCAAATCAGATTTAGGACTGATGTGTTTTTAAAGATAAATATCTTTGAGGATTTGTTTTGCTTTATTTTTTTTCAAATGCTGAGGGATTTGTTTAAAAAAAAATTAGATGATCGGTAGTTTCAGTTTTGGCATCTTAAAAATGGTATTCGTCATTTTTTGGCAACTGCTGACAAAAATGATTTTGGTTATTCATTTTACGTCTTCTTTTATATGAAATTTACATTCTGCACATTAGACTCTGATCTCAAGAACGCATTAATAAAGCATACTATGCACAGGCAAGCAAAGAACCCAGAATATGATTGCAACGAGCAGTTTTACATTAAGCGCTGTACTCTCCTCTGTTGGCGTGCTTGACAAGTACATACACTCCGCATGTGCACATTTCTGAGAAGCTGTGCTGTTCGCTATAGTGTTTATAGTAAGAGAGGGTACGAACAATTATTTTTTTGTGTGTTTTAGTGGATATACTAAGAGACCTTTGTTTAAAAAATATATCAAAACTACGACATGCTCTCGAAGCAAGAAACTAAAAAAATTAATTAAGGCATTCATGACATCAAGACTTGATTATTGCAATGCCCTACTTGGTGGCTGCCCTGCAAGATTAATTCAAAACCTCCAGATGGTTCAGAATGCAGCAGCCAGAGTTCTCACGAGAACAAACAAGTATGACCATATAAGCCCCGTTTTGACAACAACTACAACTACACTGGCTGTCTATCAAGCATTGTATAAACTTTAAAATTTTGCTGATCACCTACAAGGCCCTGAATGGTTTAGCTCCTCAAAACCTAAGCAAGCTCCTCTCCTATTACAGTCCTTTGTGTTCACTGCGATCTGAAACTTCTGGTCAACTGATAGTACCCTGAATTTCAAAACCAAGTGCTGGTGGTAAATCCTTTTCGTATTTGGCACACAAACTTTGGAATAGTCTTCAGGAGGCAGATACATTGTCAGTTTAAAACTAGATTAAAGACCCACCTCTTTAATCTAACCTACACATGTCCTATGGATTTATTATTCAAATTCCTTAAGGACTTATTAGGCTGCATTTATTAGGTAAACCGGACCTGGGAACACTTCCCTGTCTTGTAGTCAGCTGGATCCAAACTCTGAGACCAGATGGTGGGGGATAGGATGGAACGCTCCTGAGACAGGTCATCAGGATTTGATAGACTTCCTTAGTAAACTTACCGTTTTATATACCTGCCTACTTTTAGCTTAGTTAGTTTCTATATTTTTTTCCCCGCTTAGTCACAGTAGTGTGATGTTATGGCTGCAATCAGCCATTTCAGTTGGTACGATTTCTCAGTGCCCGACATTTTATTAAATAATTAGAACTGTCAGTTTCTCATCAATAAATAACTATAAATCATTATAATTAACTCTGTTCATATCCAAGAGAGCTACAAATTGCATATTTAACATCTGCAATTTATACATCATTTATACATCATTGGAGTTTTGGTTTCTTGCCACTGTGGCCCTGTTGGTTTGCTTGCAGAGAGACTGCTGACGTCTAACTTACCCTAGAGTTTTGTCAATTGTAAACTTCTTATATTTTTATTGTATATATTTTATGTATGTATGTATTTTACTGTTATCTTTTATATGCCATGTCTATGTAAGCTGGAACGCATATCTTGCTTAATGATTTTGTGGTTTTATCGATTCAGTTAACCATTTATTGATAAACCTACTACAAACCTAGTATGCCTAGTTAGTCTTATACATCTCACACATATTATCTGCAATAATACCAATGTCTGATGTAAATGTTTGACTTTTGTTCTGTGTTTTATTATTATTCTTTTTTTGTATATGTAGAGCTGCTTTGAGGCAATGTAACATTGTAAAAAGCACTATATAAATAAAATTGGATTGAATTTAACAAACAAGTTATTCTAATTTGATTTATTTATATTTTTATTATTTATATTTTTTATGATGGCGTGAGATAGACACACGCTTCCTGTTTTCCTTCTTTAAAGTAGCGCGCATGGTTTGATACAACTTAATTTCGACCTCAGAAAATGTGTTCGGTATGTTTAAGGCTTTAAATGAGCTGTGTTTGTCCCTTAAGGTTAAACTGTTAAGTACTTTGTGGCATAACAAAACTTAGGGGAACACTTAAGCAGTTAAGGGTAAATATTTAATGACAGCCTTCAGTGGACCTTTAGGTTTTTAGCATTCGGCACAATCGTCTGTTCCTGACATTTCCCCCTTGGTCATCGAGTGTGAGTAACGTCACATCCCAATTCAAACACGCCCTATAGTCCCATCCCTGATACTGATTGACAAGTTTGTGTGCAAGGCAACAGAAACGCAAATAAAAAAAGAATTGCAATTGCATTTGTGTTTTGGCAGACCCTGTACGCAACGCAGAGGAAATGAAATAGCAAACAGGTATTTGCTATTGCAATTTAAATATGACACGGTCGTAACTTGTAAGACATGGGAAATGCAATTTCATTTGAAATTTCGCTACACTGTACGTGTCAACTTTTACACTCACAAATAGAAAACAACTGTAAATGCAATTTGCAAATCCTTTTTAAACTTTTCTGCAAAAATGCTGCATTGTGTAAACAAACGTCCATGTTTATCCACTTTAAGACTTGAGTGAACTATTGTTCATCAATATAAACAGGTACACATTGAAATATCAGGTTAAATAAAGTGCATGCTGTTCAGTTTTAACATTGAATTGTGTCATTCACATTTAAAAAGACTTCTAGGGGTTTTATTGCAAAACAGTATTTTAGACCTATCAAATCATAACACTACTGAATGTGTTTCTTTCATTGTTTTAGGTTAGAAGCCTACGGGTGGAAATGCCAGAATAACCCCACAGCTGCCAACCAAGGACACAGGCACACACAACTGTCTGAGGACTGAGCTTCTTATTCGCAGCTTCTCATTGACGCTATCAAATAAAATAAAGCTTCTGGTTAAAATAAAGATTCTGGTTCTAATAGCTGGAAATACTATACGAGATATGACGTCACAACAACGCACTGTGTACCATTCTTTATGCAAGTTATGGCTTGTACCCGAGTCAGTTGGCTAATTCTATGTGCATTTAAAGACATGTTTACATTTAAGCTATACCACTTTTAGAACCTTTAATATTCCTTCACTTTATTGTCTTTTTAATGGCATTCTAATATCCCAATATCTCCACCTTATGTGTAACTGCACAGTCATGGCCAAAAATATTGCACCCTTGCAATTCTGTCAGAAAATGCAACACTTCTCTCAGAAAATTGTTCCAATTGCAAATGTTTTGGTGTTCACATGCTTATTGTTTTTGTTTGCACTGAAACAACACAAAAAACAGAAGAAAAGTCAAATCTGATACAATTTTACACAGAACCCAAAATATGCCCTGGACAAAATTATTAGCACCTTGTCAAAATTGTAAGAAATAATTGCTTTTCAAGCATGTGATGCTCCTGTAATTTGTATTTAGACAAACCTGTGGCAAGTAACAGGTGTGGGCAGTATAGTAATCACACTTGCAACCAGTTAAAATGGAGAAAAGTTGACTCAACCTTTGTGTTGTGTCACACTGAGCATGGAGAAAAGAAAGAAGTGTAAAGAGTTGTCTATAGATTTGAGAAAAAAAATGTGGAAAAACATGGATAATCTCAAGGCTACAAGTCCATCTCCAGAGATCTTAATGTTCCTATGTTCACTGTGCGCAATATCATCAAGAGGTTTACAGCCCATGGCACTGTAGATAACCTCCCTGGACGTGAAGTAAAGAGCAACATTTATAAAAATTACAACGAAGGACTTTTCAAATGGTGGATAAAGAACCCCCAAAAAATTCCAAACAAATTCAAGCTGATCTGCAGACACAGGGTACAACAGTGTCAGCTTGCACTATCCGTTGCCATCTGAATAAAAAGGGATGCTATGATAGGAGACCCAGGAGGACACAAAGGCATAAAAAAGCAAGACTGGAGTTTGCCAAAACTTATGTGAGGAAACTACAATCCTTCTGGGAGAACGTAGTGTGGACAGATAAGACAAATATACGGCTTTTTGGTAAAGGACATCATGGCACTGTTTACAGAAAAATAAATGAGGCTTTCAAAGAAAAGAACACAGACCCTACAGTCAAACATGGTGGAGGTTCAATTATGTTTTGTGGTTGCTTTGCTGCTTTTGGGACTGGATGCTCTGCCTGTGTGAATGGTGTCATGAAATCTGATGATTACAAAAGAATTTTGGGGTGCAACAGTGGCCAGTGTCGGAAAGGTGCATCTCCAGCAGAGTTCATTGTCATGCATCATATCTTCCAGCAGGACAATGGCCCAAAACACACTTCAAAAAGCATTTAAAAATGGTTACAAAGCGCTGGAGAGTTCTGAAATGGCAGCAATGAGAACACCTGTGGACCTTAAAACAGCAGTTGGGAGATGGCATCCTTTAAATCTGAATGATCTGGAGCCATTTGCAAAAGAAGAGTGGTCCAAAATTCCAAGAGAGGTATAGAAAACTCATTCATTGTTACAGGAAGCGATTGATTTTAGTTATTTTTTCCAAAGGGGGTGTTACCAAATATTAAGTTAAGGGTGCCAATAATTTTGTCTAGGGCATTTTTTGGGTTCTGTGTGAAATTGTATCAGATTTGACCTTCAGTTGTTTTTGTGTTGTTCCAATGCAAACAAAAAAATTAGCATGCAGTTTGCAACTGCAACAGTTTTCTAGTCATGTCATTGTAAGTGTGAGCCTCTTCATAAACATTTCAATGCCCAGTTTTCTATGTTTAATTGTGCTAATGACAAATAATTTATATGAGACAAAACGCATTGCATTGTTGGCTCATTCGAGGTACTATATCTCAGCTGTATTTTGAGGCGTTTCACTGGATAGTTATAGACAGTGTCCTTGTCTAACACCATGCAAATATTCAGACCTTTTTACTGAACCATTCTGAAGTTATAAACCCATGAATTTGACGTTATAATACAGTTCAATGACACTTAAAAACTTTATTGTCATTAGGCCGCATACAAGTACAGAGCTAATGAAATGCAGTTACATTCTAACCAGAAGTGCAAGAATATAGTGATTTACATATACAGATAAGTGCAGGAGTACTGCTGCATAGAGAAGCTATAACTTTACATATGTACAATGGAGTTATAACTACAATATTTGCAGGGAATGTACGTAATATGAACAGCAGCAATACAAATACAGATGGTTATATGTGCAAATAACTTTGTTAAACAATATACAGTATGTGCAACATACGAGTAGTGCAAACAACGTGACCGTAGAAGTACTTTGTACAGCATAGACTCCTGTAATGTCTGCCAGACGGGAGGAGGGTAAAAGGTCCATAGTTTGGGTGTGAGGCATGCTTGCCCTGCCCAGGCAGCACTTCAGATAAATGTTCTTGATGGTACGTAAATCAATGCCGGTTATCCGTTTGGCAGTTTTCACCATTGGAGTGCTTTGCAGTCTGATGCAGAGCAATTGCTGTGAATGCAGTTTGTGAAGTCCACAATGATCTCCATTGTCTTCTGGGTGTTTACATCCAGATTGTTGGCGGCATATTACAAAGCTTGGTGCTGTTCCTCACCCCTATAGGCCGACTCCGTCATTTTTGATCAGACCTACCACTGCGGTGTCATCTGCAAACTTGATTATGGTGTTTATGGTGATAAACAGGAGTGCAGTTATGGGTAAATAGGGTGAATGCAGAACTGTGGCACGCTGGTGTTTAGGGTGATGATGGAGGAAGAGAGGTTATCTAACTTAGACTGGAGTCCAGTTGCAGATGGATGTGCTGATTCCAAGATGGCTGAGACTGGAAATCAGTTTGGAGGGGATTATGGTGTTGAATGCAGAACTGAAGTCAAGGAACAGCATTCTGACATGTGTATTATGACTGTCCAGGTGGGTAAGGGCAGAGTGGAGTGTCGCTCCACTCTGTCTCAGCTTAAATACTTGTACTTGAAGGTGAATTGAAGCTTTCATGGGTTCATAACATTAGAATGGTTCATAACTATAGACTGTATACAGACTTGGGAGACTATATGCACTTGGGAGACTATATAAAAAAAAAAATTCTTATACTGTGTTGAAAAACCTGAGCCATGTGTATAGCACTTATTCACTGTTGTCTCTTATTGTAATCGAAGTTGCTTCCTGTCCTTATTTGTAAGTCACTTTGGATAAAAGCGTCAGCTAAATGACTAAATGTAAATGTAAATATGTATATATATATTTTTGCCCTAAAACCCATCATGGAGCCCAAACCGCAAGTCCTGATGTGAAACTTTAAGGGATAGTAGAACTTGGACCCCAATAATAATAATTACTAAAATTACCGGGTTAAAACAGGGTTTCAGCACTTAGCGCTTGAACTCCTAATAATAAAAATCTTAAAAGCAATTCGGTGTCAGCTCTTCGCATGTGAACTGTTAATTCATTATTGAGTGAGGGATTCTGTAAAATGAGCATGTGATACTAAGTCATAATTTAGGTCTTTTGCAGACGCCATAGAGATCAAGAGACAGACCAAGGGCTAACAGATAACTAATGCTAACCTTTGGATATGGACTACTTTAGAGATTTGACGACTAGCTGGTAAATTAAATGGTACAGCTGCTAGTTGGCCCTAGAAATATGCAGTCAATATTGTTTCCCATTCAATATTTATATTTTATTTACATAGCCCGTTTACCTTACTTTTTACTATGCATAGTTACTGTCATATTAACGGTTAAAACAACTGCAAGCTAATAAGTATTTAAAAGTCTGACAACTAAGAGATGTTGTCTGTAGAAATCTGAAGAAACAGGAGCCCCTTTTAATTCTTAGACTTGAGAAATGTGTTTACATTATTGTGTAACTAATAAATTAATAACCTTTTGAAACTCACCTAAATGCTTTTGAGTCAGAAGGGTGCATCCTTAAGCAGGATGCTTCCTTCCTAGACCTGTCCTTCTAAGGCTTCCAAGCTTAAGTGCTCTGCATTAAACGCGAGAATGACACGGTCTAGTAAGTGTGCATGGCAACATCATAAAGGTCTACCCCATAACATGGACAGATTAATTTACAACTAATTAAAGGAAAAAATGCCTTAATCTCTTAAAACATCTTTTGTACTACCTCATAAAATAAGACAAGCGCAGTGCTGACTCGTTTCCCGCCATGTTTCTAGAATGTGGGCAAAGAATTGTGAGTAATTTGATGGGATGGATACACTTGATGCATCCTCAAAAGAAGATCAACAAAGGATATGAAACGAAGTCTGCCTTTCAAGGATGCTTCAAATAGACGGTGCCTGATGACGCGACAGCTGAGATAGGCCTTACACCTGTTTCACACATACTCCGTTTGCAGAACATATTGCACAACGTATACGATGCACAAGCGGCACGCACCATTGTGCTTTCACACAACACGTATGCAGTGTGCTACTACCAATAGTTGTATGCTTTATATGCATTTGTGGTAAATTTACTGCATTTTAACTACATTTACTACCACTTATGATTGACAAGACTCCAGTAGAGAGTGTGCTGTGTCCAGTGTCAGCACACAGCCCAGGTGAATAAGCCAAGCAACGACTAAATCACCTGAGGCGATTCAGGATCTAAATCCAAAGGTCATGAAAACGTTCTATTTTTTCAGCAAGTACCAATCCTGCATTGCACTGGCCATACCACCTCAGTGTGCAATGTGAATGCTCTCACCTTTTAACATGGGGAAAAAACATGTTCCGTATTTGCACTGCAAAAAAGGTATGTGTGAAACAGGCGTTACTAGGACTGAGCCTTCCGTTTAAGAAAACCCATCTGCCACTAGCTTTCTGGCAATCCTGAAGACCCTAATTAGCTTGTTTAGGTGTGTGCGATTAGTGCTGGAGCTAAACTCTGCAAGAGGACCAAAGTTGCCAAGCCCTGCTTTATTGCAGGTAACAAAATTTTACCTAACATGGGGATTTGGTACCCCCAAAAAACTTGGGATGGAGCATTTGGATTCTAAACTGTCAGACCAGAGCTGCGAGAACAAAAAAAAAATTGCATATTGTTAAATGTTTTTAAAATCAGCCATGAAAAATGATCTGCCATTTAGTCACCAAACATATTACACAGCTGAGATAACCACTCTATACAATCGTAACTGAAATAAAAAATGAAAGCTCAAATAAAAAAAAAGTTTGTTGATTTAAAAAAAAGAACCATTTTTGTTTTTGTAGGATATTTATTTTAAATTTAGGAAACAAATAACATTTACATCATTTTACATTTCCTTCAGAGGGTTTGCTCAGGGCTTTGTGTTTATTACAGTCGCTAGTGTTTTGGCCACTTGGTCGATGTTCATGCTGTCCAATGAAACATTATGTTCTTTACCAAAGCCTAAAGCAAAGAGAAATATGATTATGTGTATAAATTTAAATGATTATACATTAATTGTGCTTTCCGGATGTTACCCTACCATAACGTGCCCACAGCTTGGCCTGAACTCCAGAGCACTCTCGGATCAGGATAGGAAACTCAGGATTTGCTTTCTTTAATGTCACATAATGCTGTTCAATAAAATCTCTAAAACAACAAGATAACAACTGACAATTACAAACACAGATACAAGTAGAGAAGTAAAGTTTATGAAAAACTTTGTTACCTTAAGAAAATGTGGTGAGTGAAAGTGAGTAAGTGAAAGCGAGAGAAAGTGAGGGAGAGTATGAAATACTATAAATATAAAGAGATGGACAGAATGTGTCTACAGTGTTACAATGATAGATGGGTTATTCCATGTCAACTCCACCAGAGGTCCCTGACTCCAATTAAAAAACATTAAATTTAAAATATTTTTACAGAAGCAAGATCAACATAAATATCAATGACAAACAAAATATGAAATGCTATTGATAAATAATTTCTGAGTAATCTACTTATTTGTTAGGATGACAACAATTTCAAATGGTAAAAGAACAATTTCAACTGAAATTGGGGGGAAATTACTTTAGAAATATGCCAGCCTTGTTATTTTATTTAGAGATTGGTAGATCAATTAGTAAATTGGTCTATTCTGTATACTTTAGCAAACTTTGTTGCATTATATCTGGATATTATATTGTAAGATACATTTTAAGGCCCTATAGGGTTTGGTGCAAGATATACCAATTCAGTGTCCTTTTGGCAAAAAAGTTTAACAACAGTGTTTTGGCTTTCTCCAATCAACATAATTGTAATACTATTAAAATATAATACTGTTTTAGAAGTCAAGGAATCGTGCAACGTTTTCATAAGAGGGATGCCTGCGCAGATCATTTGCTTGGAGTAGTTATTCTTCGAGAGAAACCCATACTCTAATAATCCAAAACACGCACCTGACTCCCTGACTAGCCGTTGATGTCTGACATAAATGCAGACGGATCTCGCGTAGATTTTTAGACAAGTTAGAACCGATTCCACGGACCGCCGCTGCCGCCATGACTGTCACCTTCACTGAGCAGAGCTGTGTACAACTCTTCTTCTGTACGTTTTAATGCGGAATGGACCGTTACCGCCGCCTATTGGACTGCTGATTCATATTCTAAAGGACGCTGCTTAAAGCCCCCAGTAGTCCCCGCTGCAGACTGTACCGCGGTGATGTCATGCATTTCGACTGCATGCACGTATATGATTGGTTTAATCGCGCATGTTAAACAGGGATGGATTCGTTGGCACTAAGTGAATGAGTATATTTATGTTGTTTACTGGTTTTACTGGATACGTGCTTGAATTTGAAATTACAGGGTTTCTGAGGCTCTTACAAATGTTTTAAAAGCCCTTAAACAAATGAAATCCTTAAAAAGGTGTTACATCAAAGCAGAAAGTTTTAATTTCATAAATGTATAGCATTAAATGTTGCAAGCATTGGAAAAATAATGTTTTTGGTCCTCTGTATTTTTGTTCTGTTCCCAATATAAACGTCTAACATCTTTAAAGCATGTTACATTTATTTGAGATTTATTTGAAATGCAAACATAAAAAAATGGAGTCTTGGAAAAAAAGAATAAAATTGTGACTTTATACTTAAGACAAGTATAAATATGTCAATAAGTTATAATAAATGTTTGCTTGATTTTTTGTAGTGTTTCAAGTGTGTGTTTCTCCCTTGACCAGTGCCGGCCCGTAGGGTTGTGGGGCCCTTTATAATTGAGAAATGTTGCTTTGGCTGTTCAAGGGTTCAAGGGTACAGATTGCTTAGACCTTTACTTTGCGTGACTTCTTGGCTGCAAATCGTCAATCACCTCATCATATGACACAGTCTCACATATTTCATGGTTGATGCTCAGAACAGCAAGTCCCGATAAGTGCTCCTGGGCCATTGTGGATCTCAGAAATGTTTTGATTAATTTGAGCTTTGAAAAGCTTCTTTCTGCGCTGGCTACAGTAACAGGTAAGGTCAAAGCAATTCGAAGAGCCACCCAGAGATTGGAGTAGATTTCTGTCAAATGCTGAGAGTGGATAAATGACAGGAGGCCTAGCAGGGTCATATTGGTTGACGGCAACTCAAGAGCAAGTTCCCTGCCACTGAGGTCAGCATCTTTGTTTGTTGATAGAGCTTTACTAAGTGTCTCGCACTGAGCTCCCAATTCACTGAGTGTCAGATTCTTGAAGTTGAGGAGCACACTGAACTTGTCTCTCACTTCACTGAGACTGACAAACCTTTCTTCAACAGAAGACTTGACAGCATCTACAACTGTGTAGAAGCATGTCACTTCTAACTTCTTTAATCCATCCATGAATGGTTCATCATGAGCTTCATAGGTGAAGTGTTTTTTTGTGCTCCTCAGCCTTTTCTGCTTTAGTGTGGCTTCCACATTCATGGCATCACAGATTTCTTTGGCTGTTGCTTGAGCTGCTGCAAAACCATTGACTCTGTAGTCAGTGAGGGACCTTTGTATCTTATTTAGCAGATAAACAGCTACGTCTAGCTGCATATCAGGTGACTGCATAAGCTTGCTTACATGATGGACAGAGGAAAGAATGTCGTACCACACGACAGAGCAAATGGAAAAGCAGAATGAGCCCACTTTCTCTGCCAATGACTGAGCTTCAATTCTAATGTTTCCATCAGTGGCCTTGTCCCTCACTTCCAAGAGAGCTTCCCTTACCTCTGAGGCCTGATAGCGTAAAGCCTCTACACTTTTAATCCTGCTTTCCCATCTTGTTTCTGTCCAGCCCTTTACACTGATCTCAACATGTTTTTTAATTATTGCCCAGCTTTGAGGAGCTGCTGAAAAAGGCAATAGATTTTTTGGAGGTATCCAAAATAACTCAATGCATCTGAAGATGCTTTGGCTGCATCAGCCAGAACTAAATTTAGTGTTTGTGCTCCACATGGTACAAAAAAAGCATGAGGATTCTTATTCAGCAGCCTTGCCTGGACACCCTTGTGCTTGCCTTTCATATTGGCGCCGTTGTCGTAAGCTTGACCTCTGCAGTCATCAAACTGAAGATTGTGTTCTTCCAGCTTTTCAAGAATCAGCTTTGACAAGCTTTCACCAGTGGTTGCTTTGGCTACAAGGAACCCAATGAAATATTCCATGATCTCTGGAATGTCAATGAGACTGATTGTTCGTTTGATAACAGACAATTGCTCTTGATGGCTAACATCAGGAGTGCAATCCAGTATGATTGAAAAGAATTTGGCAGCTTTAATGTCTGTCACTATTTTTTCTATTACTTTGCCACTCATTGCTGCAATTAGTTCATTCTGAATGGTCTTCCCCAAGTAATGTGGTTGCTTGCCAGCAGCAC
Source organism: Botia almorhae (assembly GCA_036877575.1). Taxonomy (NCBI): domain Eukaryota; kingdom Metazoa; phylum Chordata; class Actinopteri; order Cypriniformes; family Botiidae; genus Botia; species Botia almorhae. The sequence goes on along the minus strand of JAZGTJ010004365.1, from coordinate 1,185 downwards.
ATTGTGCCCTTGCAATGTGTTGCTGCATCACAGTATCAAACTTTGCTAAGAGTTCTACATCTTTTAAAAAGTGACCATTGTTTGGCTGATACAGTGTGTCACTTGATCCTCTAAATGCCAGGTTTCTGCGTGAAAGGGACTGGATTATGGCCACTAAGCGGGTAAGGACCTCCCTCCAGCGCCTTTTCTCAAACTCCAGAAGTGACATTTCCTGCATGTCTATCGTTTCCCCCTTCTTGATGCGCATCTCTAGCTCCTTCCATGCTGCCAGATGTTTGATGTGTTCAGGAGAATTCTCGTGGATGTTTAAGTGAGATGGTGCATTTTTCCAGGCATTTAATTCTCTTCTGATTAAATTGTACTCTTTATCAGAAAACTATTTACAGCAAAAGCAGAAGAGTGCACTGCTTTTAGTTGAATAGCGTAGCCAGCTTCTCCTAATTTGTTCACCATTCACCAAGGTCCTGTAAAAGTGGTGGTGGTGGCATGATCTGCCATCTTCTCTTTTGGGAAATTTAAAGTCAGATTTTGGTTGCATTGGACCTCTGGTTACTAAATCAGTTCTAACTGCACCTGATAAGACAGAGGGCCAGTCAGGTGGGTCAAGCGGTGGAGCTTGGTGAACTGAAACATCTGCCTTGGTTGGAGTGGCCTCTATAGCTTGGGAACCAGATGGATGGGATTCTGAAGACTGAGGTTTTGCCTTAAGATCCGCAGATGGTCCTTAAATATACAATAACAGAAATTAATGGACAATGTAATGATTGATTTCAATGCAGTAATGTATCCACAATGTTGTGCAATATAAAATAAATACAATCAGTGTGCTATATCAGAGTGCAAACTAAAACAAAATATATTCCTCACCAGGAGTCCTATGAAAAATTTCAGATGTAGCAGCATCGTCTGTCTCTGCAGCTGTAGGTACACTGAGAAATTTCAGCATAGCCCCTAGTACATAAATAAAGGGAGAAAACACTCATTTAAAAAAATAAAGTATATAAGTATGACATATACAAATAAAACATGAATCAAATGCATTTTTTGTAAATGCATAACATACAAATATGCATAAATAACTAGAAATGCTGGAGACATGTTAGCTTGTTTTTAAAAACTTATAAAAAAACTTATGATAACATGATTATCAACAAAACTTTGCATTAGATGTTGGACAGTGGGTCA
>JAZGTJ010004364.1:6162-31199 GCA_036877575.1 Botia almorhae | reverse complement strand
CTGATTATCCAGAAACACTGTTTTTGCTCTGTTGTATTGAGTCCCCCTATAAAGACCACGCTGCAATATATATATGCTAAGTGCACAGCGCTTGAGCAAGATTGAGTGAGATGTTATCTCCACTGTAGATCTCGCTGGCTGGAGCTTTCCTGTAAACCCTCCCTCTCAGCCTCTGCTGGAGTTCTGGAGCAAAAGGCTGCCCCCCAATGGTGCAGAATTTCACTGCCAAAATTTTTACACACACACAACGAGACAGACAGCTGTACATTTCTTAGCATCTTTATTCCGAGACCCCTCAAAGGGTTTAAATGTAATCGGAAAGTGTACGCTTTGATGTAGTTTCTAGTTTCCATGTTTTTTTTTTCATTTCCTTTATGTATCTCTGCGGCAGTACAACCGCGATAACGCATTTGCATGCGCCTTTATTCGGCTAGGACTGTCTGCATGCTGCGTAACGTCAGCCTTAAAGCACAAATCCAAAGCAGATCAGAAAGAAAGAGAGTCCGGAGGATAGAAAGGTCCCAGCTAAGCACTGCCAAAGGAAGAAACTGTGACAAACAAACGTCTCCCGCTCTGAGGCAGTTCTGAACCTTCAATCGCTTCCCTCTTCCATAATGAAACCTCCCGAAACCTTTTACAGCCATGACACCTCGCTCTCGTGCCGACGTTCCGACGTTGAAATTCTTTGTGCCTCCCTCATCAGCCACCAATACCTGCCTTTTAGCAATTCATAATTGTGAGCCTATGTGAGACACTTTTCTAAGGACAAGAGGGGCTTACAGTATGAACACTGGTCTTTTAAAGTCAGAAAACCTCACAATGTCTGCTGGTCTACATGATGGAGCTTTGCCTTGATCATTTAAACTACATAATTATCTTAAGCATGTATTATAAGTATCACTAAATCAAGGGCTTATTTGTGTCTTTAAGAAGTGCCTTCCACGTTAGAACTTCAACCACGCCGTTTGTTATGTAAAGCATAGCGCTATAATTACACCGCTTTGCTAATGGCATTATATATTTTACCTCTCTGGAGACAAGTCAGCTAAACATAGCTGAAATCATAATCTTACAGTAAGCACTTAGCAGTCACTACAGCAGGAATGACTGGATTCACTGTTTGAAATGCTGTACTGTGTTGCTGGGGTGGACTCATAAACAGTTTGCGGATTGCCACAGGAAAAAAATACCACATCCTCTTCAAGTAAAAAAAATTCAATTGTCTGGTTGTTCCAAAAGCCCACACATTGAACAAGAGCTGGTCTCATTCAGTATCATTTTAACTGCCAGGATATTTTTACCAGCAAATTATGTTTAAAATGATCACAGATTTAAAACAAAATCCTGAGATTTGACCCAAAATATCCATCGTATTATTTCCCAGATCCTATATGTGGTTACAGGGAGTGGCTAGGCTTCAAAACACCTCTTAATGTCCACTGACGGCTGTCAATCACTCTGCACTCTGTTGTCTTGCAAAAGCACCTTCACGCACGTCTGCTGTGCTGCAACCTGGAAGTGTGCATGCACGTCTCTGTTTGCAGTGCATATTCTCTGTGTGTTACTCAGCTGCCGTTATCATTTAACTGCTCTAGGTCTTTAGCATGCATTCATGCATATGTGACAGTGTGCGTGTATATGTGTGTGTCCGCCAGCTATAGGCTCTCGGTGGCAGCCGGCACTGTCAAAGGCGGTCTAATATTAGCACCACACTGATGGCTGGCTGTATCTGGACGATACAGGGTGATAAATGAGGTTAGCAGTGGTGGGTGGGGGGTTTGAGTGCATGGAGGGGGAAATTAAAAGGGATAGCATCTTTGTTTTACTGTGGAAAACCATGCTCCGTTCGGGATGTAGTACTCAGTCTGCATGCATTAGTTTTCAAAGAGCAGAGATTAGACAAAGAGAGCGCCGCTTCCCAGGGAAACAGATTGAGATGGAGGAGCGAGTAAAGGAAAGAAAGAAAGAGGGCAGTGTGGTGCTGATTTGCTTTCCCTCCTGTCCTGTCACTGATTTGATCCTAAGTGCTTGTCCGTCGAAAACCTCCCAGCTTGTCCCTCTCCCATCAGCCTGGGTTGCTTTCTCCCCCTCTCTCTCTCTGTCCAAGCCTGGGGGAGCCAGTGGAGATTAAATGTAGCCTCTATAAGCCAAGCACATCATGTAGCTGTGTTTCTAGGGCCTCTCTCTCTCTCTCTTTCTCCCTCACTTTCATTCTTTTTGTAAAGCATAGTGTTTATAATGCAGAGCATGTGATACGGAACTTTGTAACACCTGTGTGATTAGGAATATTGGGAAAGACATATAAAGATGACTTTGCAAGCAACACAAATGACTGAAAAATGGGAAAAGGTGGGAAAAGATGGATGACTTTTCCATCCCTATTTCTGTCATCCTTTTCTGTCTTTTGTCTTCCTCTCTCCTCCCCCTCTTCGCGTTGATACTTTCGAAAAGAAACGGACCTCTGGTTTTAAATGATCACAGCTGTGTGAGCAAATTAATGGATGATATTTCTGTATTTTTTTCCCTGTATTCCTCCCGCTCTAACTTTTCCCCCTGCCGCTCAACATGGTTTTATAAAGAGAGTGAGAGGGACCAGGGGTGTCAGGCTTCTGCGTTTCCCCCTCCTCTTTTCAAATTTGCATGTATCTCGGTCTGCTCAACTCTGGGAGAGGAAGAGTGTGTGTGTGCGCAGGGTAAGAGAGGGAGAAAGTGAGAGCCAGCGAGGGAGGGAGAAAATGAAACGTAAGACAGATACGAAGGGGTGTGGAGAGAGAGAGAGAGCGAGAGCGGAGAGGCTGTAACGCGGCACATTGATGCATTTGCTGCGTCTCAGTTGTGCTTTTCTGCGGGACACTGTATGCGGTTCCTATCATCCATTCGAGACGGATCTGGAATGGGGATATAAGGGTGATTGGAGCTGCCGTGGCTGAACGTCGCTGGATGAGTTAGGTGAACGAGTGAGAGTCTCTGTGTATTGTCTGTGTGTGTGTGTGTTCACCCCCTCTGCTCCTGAGATCCAGCAGACTGACATGATTTGCTGGTCGTGTGGCCCTGGCTGCAAACTGCTGCATGGACTGTCTCTCGTCCGCGGTGGCACCATGCGCATTTTCGCATTTTTCCTGTCAGCATGCTCTCCACTTTTTCTCCGGTGAGGAATGCGATCTGCTTGCTCATGGACCAATGCTTCATCCCTCCATCTCTTCTTCTGTCCATCTCTCCCCCTTTCGTTCTTCTTGCCTGTCGTTTGACCCGACGGCACAATTTCTCAGCCTTTCACATGTACATGTTTGAGTTACACCACAAAAGTTGAAATCTGAGATTTCTCTTTTTCTGTCTGTCTCTCACCTCTCTCTCTCTTTTTCACTTTCTTTGTCTGGCAGGCTGTGAGAGAGTCGCGATCGGCTACATCATCATCCTCGGTCGAGTCAGGGTGAGTTTAAAGCCTTTTTCTTGTTCTCCCCACCCACAGCTGTAGCATCTGTTAGTGTCTTCATTACCTTTGTCTGAAGCTGCATGTGTTGGGCTCAGATTGGCATAGACGTGCCAGTTAGCATATTTATGTAAGCATATCATCACAGCTAGCTAAATTTTCTTATTATATTTTTATTGTATGTGCACAAGCTTGTGAGTGCCTCCCTTGTTTAGGTCATTTTTGTGGTTAGCGGTAACCAGTGATGTGCATCAGTAAGACCCCACAGTGGCCGAGATGGAGAGCTTTTATGATTAATGCCTGTGAAGAGAGCTTAGCGAGACGAGAGCTGGTTAAGAGTTTACCTGGAGCCAGCAGCATTTTTACAAAGTGCCATATTGTTCGGCGTTAGAGACGGGGGAATGGCAGTGGGGGGTGCTGGGGAAAGAGAGAGTGTGTAAAAGAAAAAGAGAGAGAGAGCTTGTGGGGGGAGGGAGAGATGGGTCAATGTTGTGTCTAGCTGAAGGTTGCACTTGTTGTGTCACAGACGTGCAAATACCACGAACAGCCTTTCCCCCATTTTGCTTTTTACACGTCCAACATGCGCGTTATCATGCGACATGTTGGGGACCACGTCTGAGGCCACCCCACGCTTGAATTTTATTACAGGTTGGTCTGCGAATGTGCCTCTCACAATCCCTGAGACCCTAACTTGTGACGTTTTCCTGATATGTGCACGGGCTAGGCTCTCGGGAGCTGAGAGGGGCGCTCTGTCATCAGCCTGTCGGTGTCGGAAACAAAGACATTGTAGTGTTCTGATCCACAGTGAAGCGCAACTGACAGAGGAGAGAGTGCAAACAGACAACGTGCAACGGGGGGGTTGAAAAAATGCTGGCATTGGGGTCATGTGACGTGTTAGTGGGTAGAATCAGCTGAGGATTCATTGTTGGAGGGATGAGGTTAGGAAGAGGAGAATTGATTCCTTCGCACAGGAATGTTTTCCCCCGATCTTTTTGATTGACTTGAATCGTGCATTTCTCAGCCTGCAAAGCCATATCAGGCACAGCACAGCTGTGTAGGATTACATACCATTTCATTTGCAATGTAACATCCTGTCTTTGCCTTTTAATTTGAGAGCAGCACAAAGTACTGTGGAGAGCGTCATGCTAAAGGCTCGGTACACTTGTGTTTGACCTCAGAGAGCCCTCGACTGCGCACTTTATAGTGAACTTGGTGAACTTCTTCCTTCTGTGTGCTGACTCATGCGTGTGTGCGCGCGTGTGTTTATTGTTCTTTATTCTCATGCTGTGACACGGTTTTAGCATGTAGCATGTCTATATAAACTGCGTTGATTGGGCCTCGCGTTTTAATGGGTGGCCAATTTTCAGACCACCAACACAGATCCTGAAACCTTTTAATTTCAGTGGAATGCTTTACATGCGCCGGACAGGAAGACATGCATCACAGACCCTAACAAACCACTGAATCAAGTTTAGTGAGACGGGACAGCTGGGGTTGCCTAATCATGGGGTCAGCCGTGCTCTTTTGTGATTCACTCTATTTCTACAGTGGATGGTGTGGCACACATCTGGCTTTTGTTTAAAATGTCACTGCGGCAACAATTCAATAAAGGAATGGCGCAAAACAAGGCACATGTTAAGGGGAAAGTATTTACTGCTGGCATCGCACAAACACCTTTACTGTCTATAAGCCTCCTGTTTGGCATTTGGAAAGACAATGAGAGGTTTTACGAGCTTTACAACCACGGTTTGTAGACGGTGCAATGCTGCGGTTGAGGCATCGAGCGCTGCATCATGTAACGCATGGTGCCATCACGCCCACATAGCTATCTGTTTTTCTCAACCAACCACTGCACCCACAAACTAGCCTATGTCTGTCACCCCATTCCCCTCTCTTTCTATCTCGCTGTACCCACCGTCGCAGTTCGGGAACCCTCCGTTTGTTACATACCGCATCAGAGAACACTGAATGCTATGCGGCTAGAGATGCGATACGTTGACCTTTCTGCAACGGAGAATCTTTGGTATAGAATGAGTGGCGTAGTCTTGGTGTGTGTCCAGGTAGCAATGATCTCTAAGAGGATTTGTCTGGTACACTCTGCTTAGATTGGTTGCTGGATTTTATAATGGGAATCACTGAGCCTTTGCACTAACTGGGTTTTTAATGAGGCTTACGGAATGGCAAAGAAAAGCCTCATGGTGGCCAGTCGTGCCTTTACGTGCATGTGTAAGTATGGCATAATAATGGCTTTGCCCCTGTGTCTGCAGTGCTGTGCTTTCCCGTCTAGGCTGCAGATCTATTGTTCACTCCAGTCTTTCTGCGCTCATGTTGCACTCCACTGGCACTGGAAGAGCCTCGCTGAGCCTGGCCCACTTTTAAGGTGGACCGGCGGGCGAAACGGAAGCTGCGCGATCGTGTTTAAGGTGGACCGTGAGAGGTTTGCTGGCTTTAAACAAAGGCTGCCGCAGTGAGGAAGATTGTGCAGGTGGAGTGTTACATAGCGCCATGGCGGGTGACGCCCATGGCTTAGCAGCACCGACCCATCAACACACACAGTTGCGGCAATTACCAAGTTTTGCTCCAGAATGCCGTGGCAGTTTATAGACGTCTTCTTGAAAATGTTCATTATTCCATCACTCTTCGGAATGCCAAAGCAGCTCAGGTGTAAAAACAGAGCGAAGGCTAATTTGATGACGAGAGATCGCTGCATAGCATTGACCAGTAGTGGGTAAAGAAGTGGAGTGTGTTTAGGTGAGATGGTGCTTTATTGTGACCAACCCTGATACCAGGTGAAGTGTTACCAGGATAGTTCTCATAAAACATAATGGTAAATATGGGTTAATGAACTTTGTTGCTCGTCCAAAGGAAGATTCAAAGTTTGCTCCCTCTGAGCAATACATGAAAACTTTACTGAGTTCTCAGTTATATTTCACTTAAGTATCCACCTTGACTCAGATGTTTCTCCCCAAATTCCCAAAGAACAATACAAATAGAATATTATATAAAATGGCTGCCAAAGCCCAGATAATCTGCCATAGCAGACTACAGAGTCTGCAAATCTAAAAACAGTTTCAAACGTTGTTCAGATCTCTTTATAAACCCTAGAGGAGACATATGAGATTACTGCAAACGATTTCTCAGGAGAAAATATGTGAGAATCAAAATTCTTTCGCAAAAGTCTCTGGCTTTCCATCTTATCCTTTAGACTTTCTAGAAGACACAATTGAGATATTTAAAGAGATATAATTTGTGATTTCTCTTTCCTGTGGTTAACCACATGCTACTGTGATTGTTATCACAGTGTTTGTTTTGAAATTATGGCAATGGTGTGGAAAACTGTCTGTGCAGTGCAAAAAAGGTGCAAAAAATGCCCACAGGTGATGTTGCGTGTAAAGGGACAGAGAATGAATCAAATGTATTCATATAGTGTATAAAACTTAACATAAATTAATGCTCAGAGCTTGACCTATAATGTACCATTACCAAAACTAACCATAGCTTTACTACAGGTTACTGTAGTAAAAAACCATGGTTACTATAGTTAGGTGTGTGTCTATCCTCCATTGTTCTAATGATTTCACTGGACTAAGTGGGCTCCCAACTAAATGAATGAGAATATTCAGGGTCAGTTGAGGGTGAACTTCTGTGTTTCTACCAGGTAACATTTTTAAATACTTTCCTCTTTGGGGTAGGAAGAACTAGTGCACTAAGTAGATGTTTAGAAACAAGTGGGCGATAGACTGATATTTTATCAATTCAATAACTGGCCATTTTGATATAATCGACCAATAACCCTGTCTGCTTTTTGATTAACAGTGGCAGTTGTACTCATAGGTATGTTGATGCTTGTGTGTCAAATCTACCAACAGCCCTGTCTACAGAAATCTGCTATTTTTAGTGAACCTTCAGTGAAACTTTAAATTTTCAGCAATTTTGTACATCTCATTTTTAGTAGACAAAAGCACAGACATCCAAACCAATGAAGTGCTTGGCCAAACATATGGCAAATATTTCATGTGTTTTGCAAGCATTATATTTGCCATTGGCCACCATGCTCTAAATAACAGCATTAGCGCTGGACATTGAAAGCTCATATCAGCTGACCGGGTATGCTTGGATGCATCTGCATAGATTTATGCTGGCAGCACGGCCGCATTATTTCAAAATGTTGAGTTGAAGGAATTAGTGTCTGCGTGGTCGTCTGCGCGGCGCGGCCATCTGCACAGACAGGTGGGCCGGCACCTCGCAACTCAGTACAGGTTAAAGCAGCTTAAGGATTACCAGCGCAGGCATAGGAAGATTAATCAGCTCACAGGCCTAACCTAATTAAGCCAGCGGGGAAATGTCACCAGTGTATATCAACGAGCCTTTCTCCTCCGCCCAATCCCACCCAGCTCAGGAATGCACGGAGAGGTCAGCCCTCTCATCCTCTGTTCTAAAGAATCCGTGGAGCTCACCGTGCAGAACAGTATTCCTTTCACTGTACTCAGGTCAGTAGGTTCATGTGAAGAGGGCTGGAAATCCCCTTGGTTACGGTGGGAATGTGCTGCTGGGCTGGCCATGTTCTGGTTCATTTGATTGGGCCTTACTGAACTCAATAACTGTGGTGCCTAAAAATGAAAGATTACCTGCGTTATACTTCATCGCACTAGCGACTTTTTAAGCAAATTATTTGTATAAACCATCGATCTGTAAAAGCAGTTAATTTAGATCTTCATTAATATTTGGTAATGCCCTTTTTATTAACCGCCTCATATTATCACTGAACTTTTAACTCTATACATTAAACGCCAACATACTTAAACTAACTCCAAGCATGTTAATCAGCCTTCACCGGTATGTACATAACTCTCAGTAATCATGCTTGCTGGCAAATTAATTTGTCATTAATAAACACTGTCACTTTTTGGCTGTGGCCCCGTTCCCCCGGGAGCCAGGAATTGTGTAGCCGTGGTGACTGTTGTCACTGCGATTTACATGACAGTACTTGACGTTTCTTTCTTAGCGATTCGCCAGGGGCAGCTAGTGGCCAGGTCTCATGGTGACAGCTTTGTCTCTCGCCGCGTCATCATCATCTCTCTCTTTCTCTCTGTATGTGTGCGCTTCCATCAAATAAAGCACAAAGGAACATTCAAATCCACGCTTCCAGAGACACCTTGAGGAATAAATGGCCCCAGTGCTGTAAATGGGAATGCTCATTGGTAACAGGTATTAAAAGATTGCCAGAGTAACACCCTAAAGCTCCTCAATTATATGGCACATGTCATACAAAGCATTTGTTCTCATTACAGTCTATGCATGTTATAAATCTGTTAAACTGTCGAAGGTATTAGCTCTTTGGTACGCTGCTGTCATGCCCACACACATGGTGTTTGGCAAGTCATGTGACTATCTTGAGACGGTTTGTGTTTTCAGGACACTGTTCTTGCGCTCATATCTCAAGCTCATTCAATGATAAATTAGTCTGGTATCATGTTATGTACATCATCTTATAGGAGTGGAGATGTCTGATCACTATGACCTGAATATTAATAACAGATGTTCACACGGCTAATCAGATTATTCGTCAAATACCAAAGTACAGTCATCGTTTATTGTTGCTTTTATTCAATGTTTTCATTGTGTATTTTTGTGTAATGATTTTTTAAAGATAAAACTTGTACATTCAATAGTGATGTTGTTTAAAGTATTTCAGAAATATATTTGTCTAAGGAAATTATTACCAAGTAAAAAATTACAAAAATATTTATTTTCCTTTAGTGTCAAAACGTTACAATTTTGTATGACAGTATTTCCTTGTGTTATTCAAACACATCAAATCTGCTTTTAGGATATATAAAAATCAAATTATAAAATGTTTTTTTTTATTTAAATTTGTAACCTGACGCCACTTTCTTTGGATATTGTCTGGACAGCAGTCGTGTCGAGAGTGACGCAGAGGTTTGGTTAATGTTGTGAATACAAACTGTCTGTCTGGGTTTGACTGTTGACTGACCTGCACAGTGAATCAGAGGGCAGCTGCTGGGTGTGAGCCACCGACCTTAGATCCTTCCTGTTCTCTGCTTATAAAACCTGTCAGACATGATGCCTGCTTTAAATGGACAGTGCATCTTTATACAGGAAATACATATCTTATATCCTTGTTCTATATACAGGACAACATACAGTAATTCACAGCACTGTCTTGTCTTGATCTTATGTACAGATGCATCAAAACAAATACAAGCATAAATAATGCATGGACTGGTTCTTTGTGCCAGGCTGCATATAGTGCACAAACATAGTATAGTATATAGGTATATAGTATAATAGATTCTATATAGTAATATATACCATATACTACACTATATAGTATATCATATAGTGAACTAAAAGGAATTTGCATAAAATGGGCTATTTATCATATTTAGAGGTAAATTAAACTCACAAGTCACTGTATTAGCACATGCTATAAACACAACTGTTAATGCCGAGATCAATAGATGCAGTTCACGGAACACACATTGCCCTTTTGTACTTTGTTTATATACTTAAGTGTGACAACCTGTCCCACTATTAAGACACGTGGTCACAATTATGACAAACAAAACAATTCAAAAACAAGGCACAAATGTAAAACATATCAACAATAAAATCAAACCATTGTTTAGGCCTAATATTGTAATTAAAATTGTACAAATTGTACAGTTTTTGCTATATTATAAGGGGTTTGAATTATGTGCTGCTATAAAACCACACACTTGTGTATCTGAACCTTATTAATTACTTAGATATAGGCTCTATGACAGCTTCCCCATGTAAAAGCTAGCCCCATTCTCCGCGTTTTATTATTTTTTCATAATTTCATAATACAAATCGCTCCAAAGCAGCAACATTTAGAATTTTGATTAAGACCGAGAGCTGAATGTTAAGCTACTCTGCAGTGCTGTAGGATTGTGTGTGTTTGAGGACTGAAGGGCAGTGGGAGGATGTGCGGGTCGCCGTGGAAACGTGTTTGAGGTGAATCGGTGAAATGTCTCAGAGACTAAGCCTGCTTTTAGTCTACCATCTCTGTGAGGGAAGCCTTGGCAGATTATCCACGAGCTGACAGCAACCAAAATAGAACGGGCCAGATTTTCTCTTTTTTGTGAGCGCGTGATGCTTTTTTCTCCGTCTCGATCTGTCTAGCGCTCTCTCTATCCCACTCAGTTCTCCTCCTGCTGTCATTTTGGTTCTATTCTTATTGGAACACTCTCCAAGTCTTATCATCACATGGCTTTTGCCCTACTTATTGTATGAGCAGGCTTCGGTGTATGTGTGGTTTAGTGTATGTGTGATATGTGTAAATGTTTGGATTTGAGCGAATGACCGCACCCCATTGATTTGTCGAGAGATTGACTACAAACTCCAAATCCACTATTGGCTCAGCGCTTCTTCCTGGGCTCAGCATAAATTTTTGTGCTGGCTAATGTTTTTAAAGAGCATCCAACAAATTCTACAGACATTGTAACTTGTCTTACAATGTCTGTAGAATTTTATTATGGTTCCCTCACAATGTGCCATAATTTTAACTATTTATTGATGATTGCAAATAATCTATGGGCAAAAACATCCAAAAGCTGATTTACTGTATGGCGTTTGAAAGTAGTTGTTTTTAAAACGCCTTTTCAGACCACCATGAGTGAAAGCATTTTGTCGGTTTAAGACCTGGAGTGATAATAAGCCCTTTGTCTGTTTGTGTCTGTAATTTACAATGCTTTGTTTTGAATATAATGTGCTGTTGTTTCATGGCTATGCGCAAAAACCTTTTAAGTTGCGAGATAAGACTAAAGTAAATCTTCAGAATGCCACCAACACATTTCAGCACTTACCAAACCTTGATGTCACTCACACACTGGTTTCAGGTCAGTGATTTCAGGCTCTGTGAGTTCCAAAAAACATAGTAACAACATTTTGACATCGCTTTAGCAAACAACGGTTACATTTTCAGGCACTAAAGACGGTTTCTTCATAAACCTGCTGACCCTGCACAGGCTTGACATCCCTGTCTGACTGCAATAAGCCCCCCGCAGGGGCTGGATGTGGGGGCCCGGCTCTCACCTTCCAGTTTCTGCCTCTGAAATAGGTGTCGGATCTCTGGACTTTGTCTTTATAGTATTAGATTTGCTAAACGGAAATTAAAACGAATGTAAAAGCAATAAATGATGAAATACTTACTCGACGCAGACAGGTTAGTGGGGACAGTGGCCAGACAGCCCGGGCGATAGGTTTATTTCTCAGGCAGGCTTTAATAATACTATCAATTTCAAATTTAAACAGAGCTTCCTGCTTCATAACCAACTGCCTCCTTTGAGGGTATTTCAAGAACACTTATATCACAGAATATATGTTATTTAGATATTAAAGAGCAATATTTTAGAGACCATTTTAAAGATTTGAAAATGATATTAACTCAGTAGTAGCAGTACTACATAACTGTGCTTCTATTGGAATAATGTCATATTTTATGAAATCTTTTAAAGTGATCATTTAAAAATGACAAATTTAGAATAATAAATGTGTGATTTCCTCATCAATGTGTGATGTTCCTCATCAGACAGTATATTTATTTAACCAATAAAATATAAGGCTATTTTGCATTTCTCCTGACTCAACTTTTCAATCTGTTGTACTTAATGCATTTGTTTGTTTGCAATCGCAGGGCAATTTAAGGGCACTTTTGTTTTTTCTGATGGGGTAATAAACCCATAAAACTGTCAGACACATTCATTTAGTTGTAATATCCTTTGCTTCTTTTTGCTAATCGTTATTACGGCTGCTTTGATCTCCAGCAACTGTTTTGTTTTTCTGAACTCTAATGACCCTCATATTTGCCAGCAGGAATCCACAGCATACAGTATCAATTTCTAATTATTCATGGCTTTTATTAGCCCCTTTAATAATAAGAATATTCAGTGTGTTGCTATAGAAACTAAAAACAGTTATATAGCATATATAGATTTTGTGTGAAATATACATTTTCTCTCTCACGTTTTCTCTGTTAGTTCTCTGTCTCTTTTTTAAACGTTGGTCTCAAGTCTCAAGTCAGAGTTTTGGTACAGCTTTTAACTGTTTTCTCCTTTTCTCTCCTGCAGTACATAACAAATCATCAAAGCCGGGATTAAAAATTCGTGAAGGAGCAGCTTTGACTTCAGGAGGATTTAAGCGTATTAGCTTTAAGACCAAGATGGGAGTTTCAAGTGATGTATGACAGACTTCAAAGATGTGTTAATCTGTCAGTAGGCATGCTCTCACACAGGCTATTTATATTAGGACCCTGTGTTTTCTTCTGCCTTGACATCCAACTTCTCCAGCTCACTCGAGTTGCATTTTGTTAACTAGTTATTAAACAGCTGTACTTCCTGTTGATTTATGAATTTCCTTTACAGCCTTCAGTGGAACAGCATGTACTGGTTATGAAGAGTTTAAATCCCTTGTTATATCATTGTAATAAGCAACATATGGTTTAAAGGGCATAACTGCAATTCAGAGACGGGTGATGAGCCACACCTAAAAATGAATGTCATTGCAATAAATAATGAGACATCAAAGCGAGCTGTGTTTATTTTACCAAACGATAGCGCAAGCACACTTTTTGACTCTGTAAGGTTGTGAGGTTACCTGGACACTTCCTGGTTGTCAAACATAGTGGAACATGTTCATGGTTAATGAACTATAGCGCACCTGTGTGAACTCCAGAGGAAATGACATCATATAAACTGAAATGACCTTGGGACCGGATGGGTAAAAGTAATTGCAAATACGGCTGTAAAAGGGATGTTAGTTGTGAGAAAGGGTGGCAGACAACATTTATCTAATGCAACATTAATACATGTTTAAGTGTCTTAAGTGTCCATATAATGCCACAGTAGTTTTTTTCGCTAACTAAATACTATGAATACTAAAAATGCCTGTTTGTAGTACTACAAAAATTAAATATTTCGGCTGTTGGTTTTAATAGCACACACACTATTGTGTGTGACAATTGTGAATGTTAATGGCAGATGGAAAATAAGAAGTTTTAGTTTTACTCTCAGTTCAAAAGTATATAGAGCAGAAGTAATGTTATCTATAGCAGGATTTATATTATAATTACAAGAAAGATATTGGCATTCCACAGTGTTTTAAGGTACAATTACCATTTTATGGCTATAATATAAAATGTTTCATTTATTGATTTAGCACAGAATATGACAGATATAAAATCTCACATTATAAAATCCATTACAAAAATGTTTGATAACATTTGAGAAATGTTCAGTTTTATATAAAAATTACTAACCGCAAATAATAATAAAAAAATTATTATATTAAATTTACTAAAACTAACTGGTAATTTCAGTTCTGTTCACATATACAATATGTGTATATATATATCAGACAATACATATAATTGTGATTATAAGATATATTTACTAGGAAATATTTCTTGAAGGGTTGGAAGTCAAAATACTTTAAAGGTATAGTTTTCCACAGTAAAAATGTACATCCCACACCTGCAGCACCATGCCAGAAAAATCAAACAATCACATATTGTAAATCATAAATCTTTATTAACATTATATAAGAATTCTATAACAACATTTTAGAAAAATCTTGTGCTTGCAAAGTTAAAAATGTGTTTGTTACTTTGAGGAAATATTGTGCAATGGAGAATTTGATCTAATAATTCAAAGTAGTAAAAAAATAATGTAACATTATATATGCTTATTTAATTCTACATGTTTTTAAAAAAATCTATATATAATTTTTTTGTTGCTTTCCCCTCCTAACATTTGATCAATGTGTCTCCTTTTCTGTGGTTTGGCAAATACTGTTGATTAGAATTCAAAATATACTATATGCATAAGAATTTACTTACAATTTTATACTTTTGAATTGGTTATTTTTTCATGCATGTTTGTTTTCGGAATTTATGAAATTGACATTTACCTCATGGGAGCAGTTGAATCTGTTACCAGGATCTTAATTAAGGTGAGAGTTTTTTTAGTGCTTTTAATGTCTCATTTAGTTACTATAGTAATGTAGTGTTAAATCGGGGTCAAAACCACATGCTGATTCTGTCTCACTTGTTTAACCTGAAAGTGTTACAAACTGTTGGAAGTCACACCTGCATGTTCGCAGAGCTAAATGTTGCAGCATTTATCTGAGAATCTGACATCACTCTCCTTCCTTTAAAGTGAAATTTGACAGCGTGTGATTTCATGCATCAAGTAAGAAACTGAGCGTGTTTTCTGTGCTTGGCTATAAATAGCACATAACAGCTCTTTCTAAATCTAGAAATAGGTTCTGTGGAATTGGATTCCAAGCCTAGCAGCACTTTCCATTTAAACAAGCAAATATACAAGACATACATCACCATGTCAGATTAAGAGTGCCGCTTTTAAACAGATCTGGAGTCTTATCGCTTGGATCGAATGCAGAATAAAGTTTTGTTCTACCATTTAATGTATGTTTTCATTAATTTGTTTAGTTGCATGCTAAGTAATATTAATATACGAGCCGAAATCTGTATACATATATATTTTTATAGACATATATACATATCGAGGCAGACAGATAAATAGACAGGTAGAAAGATAGATCTATTAAATTTACAGATTAATTAGGTACTAATATTTTAGATCTGAGCCATTAATTGAATTAAATTCTTGAACAGAGCTGTCAGATATTTTCTAACAATCTTTAAAGACAAATGGAAGTCCTTGATTGTCTCTCATAGCCTCATAAAATGTCTGTACTGCTGCGTGTTTTCTCTTTAATTAGATCACATGAGGCGTAAGGACAAACAGATGACTTGTTTAATTTGTCTAATTAATTTAAAACCTTTTTTAAAAATACATGCTGGGCTAATTTAGTTTTTAATCGAATTAAATCAAAGTTTGATTTAAATTCTCTTTAAAGGGCTTTGTGTTTCATTTAACATATCCTGACTATACAAACAACTATTTTCTGATTTTATCATGGATGCTGTTTTCATCTGGAAATGTTCAAGGGCATAACCAACCTGCTCTAGTGCCTGAATTCCAAAGCCTACTGTACACACACACACACACACACACACACTGTCTCTGCCTCTGCCTCTTAGGCTGCTTTTGACAAAGTACAAGGGAAATACACAGATCAAAGCCAGACAGCCTTTACGACACACAGCACTCCTGTGTGTGTGTGTGTGTGTGTGTGTGTTGAAGTAGGGGCTCCATTGAAGTGTTAAGAATGTTCACATTTCTTCCCCCTTTCTTCCTTTACTCATGTCCTCTCTCTTGTATTATAAGAGTCTTTATTATGTGGGCAGAAGTGGGGGGGGGGTCTCCTGTTTATTAATATAGGAGACATGTTCCCACACACAGAACAATGTGTTAGCCAAGCAAGGCGACATTGTCGGACTGGTCAGGTCCTGCAAAAACGACACCATGCTGGAAGTCAACGGCTGTGTCTGAAACCTAAGGCAGCTGCCTTGCTGATTCGCTGCCCATTCAGTCATTGACCAAACAGGCAGCGTTTTGTTTATAAAGGTACCTTCTAAGGAAACTGGTTTTAGATAGGCTTCCCAGGCAGCAGAACCTCACATCTAAAGCTCTAGAACAAACTGAACTGAGCTTTACTCATAACCAAGCAAATATTTACTGACAACGATAATATTTTCCAAAAAGGATTCCTAAACTGAAACTATCAAGAAAAAGTGACATTTAAAAAATACATTTAAATTCTTTTAAAATGCACTCTGAATCATGGGATATCACAGGCATGTGCTGCCCTCATAAACCAACCCGATGAAGGCATTCCAATAAATAGCATTTTTCAGGTTTGGGACACAGGCACTGTGGAGAAGCAACAGGATCTAACAGAATAATTACACCGTGTCATGTGATTGGCTTACATCTCTGACAAAACTCTCTGTGAGTTAATGAATTCATGTTTTCTTTCCTTGTGGTAAACCCTCAGAGCCGAGATTATGAATGAAGTTGAACACCAGTCATAATGCGGCAGATGTGCTGATGGAAAGACTATTGCAGAGTCAGAGGAAATTGCAGATGGTATTGGCCAAGTTCAAGTGCACGTTTGCCCCCCTTCCCTCCAGTTCCTTTCCTGCTATTCTTCTCGCCGCACAAACGGCTGGGATCAGCTGGGTATGCGTTCATTCATTGTGTACGGCAGGGGGTCCCTCACTTCAAACTGCCCCATCTAAAAGACTTCAAATCCCTTGGAGTCCCCTGAGCCGTGAGTGGAGCAGACAGGCGTGACTGGGCCGGCAGACATCAAAGTGGCTGCAGCCCCGCCCCTCCATCCTGCTCACACCGTGCCCCACTGCCCTCTCCACCCATCCTGCCATGCCAACCTGAACGTGCTTAATTACAACACTGTTACATGTCTGGTCACAGAGGTACCTGATAACCAAAGCCCAGACAGCATCTGCTGGCTTTCAGGCATTTTTATGCTCACAATTCACAATTCTCTGGAAACATGGTAAAAATGAGGTCAATACAAGTTACTATTAAAAAGTGGCTAGCTACATTAAAACTACTTTAAACTATTGTTTTACTCAACATTGTATATTCCAAACAACTAAATAATTGATAACTTCACTTACACTGACACTGTGTCTTTCTCATCGTGTTTATCAAATGTACTGTATTACGAACGATTGGCTTTTCAAAACTATATCACTGTATATCGCACTTTATTGACTTCATAACACAGTCAACGTAATACAGCACTTGAAAGCCTTTCTCTGACTCGTAACGTCAGACGTCAAATACCAACATTTCAACAGGACTTTGCCATAAGACAACACATGAAGAATTGCTATAGGGCCTCTTTGGCCTGGTTGACAGAGATGTGGAAGGTCTCAGGGTTCACCAGGGGATGCCATCAGGTGAATAGACTTTAAAACGTCCCTGCAGATAAGAGCATAGTGGGTGGTGCTCCCCTGAGAGACTGTGGAGTGAAGAGCCCCCTCCCTCTCATTCAGTCCTCTCTGGGTTCGAACACAGCTTCTCAAGTGGCCCATGAAAGCCCATTACCTTCTTGTGGGGAGGCCTAATTGAAGCTGAAACAATGGTGCACAGAAACCGGAGTGAATGTAAGTATGAGTACAGCACTTCCCCGTGGCATTAACAGTGGCATAAATGACAATAAACTGCTTTGTAACTCAACGATATGGCCCTATATATCTGCTCTGAGCCGAGCCTGCCTCATTAGAGAGGCCCGAACACAAAGACAGCAATCAGTCAGTAGGCACACGGGTGACTGCGACCGCTTGCATCATTAGCCATCCCACTGATACATCCCAATGCAATACACCCCAATGCCTCCGCCAGCAGCCATAACATAAAAGAGATGGAATCAGCTACTCTAAGGATCTCCAACTGAAAACCAACTCTTGCTCTTTGCAGAGGCTCTGAGGTGGAACGTTATTAGTTTATTCACTGCGCAGGTGCCAGGAAAACATCGCACAGAGGAGGATGTGAGGAAAAAGGGCTCTCCTAAAAATTGCATCTGTAGATCTCAAAATGTTTTCATTTAAATGGATTTCTTCTTAAAGGAAACGTAGTTTCTTCAGGTTAGTATGCAAAGACAACGATAAGTCACTGATCAGTTTGAGCATCTCACAGCCTGGCGCAGAAGACACTACCCGTTTCTCAGACCAATAGCAGACAGGGAGAGTATTTAGAAAATGTCTGATAATTATTTTTGCAAGAAATGCCTTTCTTGTGACGCAGAAATTGCACAATTACAGCTAAAGAACGAAAAGTGTTCAATACAGCTATAATCACTGTATTACCCAGCTCCCATTGCATCATAGCCTGTTGCCATGGAGATAAGTGCTACAGCTGTCTGAACCCAGTTACTGCAGGGACATAAACCATGTCACACTTCAATGCTGCAGCCGCTGTTTCTGGTGCGCTGCTTTATTTAAAGTTGTCACTCTTTACCCATTTCATACAGTTATTTTTAATGGAATTTCTGGAACGATTTGTAGACATTTGAAAGGGCTGTGTATTTTTGCATCTGCTCATTGGTAGAACTGTACTGAAATCAGCACACTGATTACTGAGTGCAGATACTCACTGTGTAAATCGGTTTTGAATCAGGTACAGAATCAGTCGTGGTCACACTCATCTTCATAATTCACTCACTTTTTTCTTGGTTTTGTTCCACATTATCAAAGCGGCGATATGCCCCTCCCCATCCAACACACACAGTTCTGTGGTTCGACACAGAGCTCAATAAAGTCCAAGACAAAAACCTATGCAATGAGAAAAGAGATTCTCATCTTGTATGTGTGACTTTACTGTGTGCAGTGAGCCAGTAAAATCTAAAGGCAATTACCATGGAGAGCGCACACTCCTGAACTAGCCAGCCTATGCAAGCACGCTGTGTTCGCTAATGAGGTGTGACCAGACTCATGAGTTGCCATGGAAACTCTCACCAAGCCACTGCAATGCCATCAAATCTTCTATATGATGACTCCCTTCTCATCTGTGTATAGCAATGTTTAATTGCCTGAAGGAAAAGTTATGGGCTGCTACAACAGTTCAGCTGTGAAACCAAATGATGTAATACGAAGTACAAAAACCTTCTTGAATTTAAATTAGAGTAGAATAAACACATGATAGAATGACGTGTCAAATAAAATCAAACAACAAACAAAAAATAATCAAAATGTTATGAATCTAATACATAACACAAGATTATTGTAACAATTCATTTATTTTGGCACAAGGCAAGTGTCAAAATCTTTGGAGCTCTGAAAATATTTACGGTTTGTATATTGCTTGATAAAGAAAAATACAAAGCTTATTTCGGGCAATGATATTGGTAACAAAAAGCATCCCCTCAGGTAAGCTTAAAAATAACATTTAATATTTTTGGAAATATTTTAATTATTAAATAATAAATATATAACATAATAACAGTGTCATTTTAATGTTTGCAGATTATGAACGTGTTAAATTTAACAAACATGTTGTTTGTTCTGCCCTAATTGTTTACTTTTATTCAAAATTTAGTCTTTACGATATTTACAAATCAATACCTTTCACATGTCAAATGTGAGATTAAACGTTGTATGTCCAAAAATGGAATTATTCTTTACCAATTTATTGAACTGGAATTGATAGTTTGTTGAAAGAACTGCCTGAATGAGGCAGAAACCAGGAAAGTGAAACAATGTGGGTGGCATTCAGATTCATTCAAACCACCATCACATTCAGTTTATCATCAGATGCCCACAGGCCTGTGAGAGCGAATCAAAATGGAAGAACACTGGTTGTCAGCGAGACACTTTGCAGGTTACAGTTCTATAGGCACCGCCTGCATGCCCAACACTGTCTGGTCACCACTCTGTCATTTTGTCCACCAGTGGCACATTCCTTCCTCTTGGCCAATCTTGTGTTTATTTCCAAGGAGCAGTCTTTTTCCCAGGTCCCTCTTGGCCTCCGAGCGAAGGCCTTTGGCAGAGATCCACATTGCACAAAGGGCCTGAGCATTCCAGCTGTCTGTGTCTAATCCCCAGTGTCAGCTCGCGTTAATGTTGTCGCGTGAAATCTGAAGGCGCAAAGCGGCGTGGAATATTAAAAAACCATCGTCAGAATTCCTCTGGAAAGGCAACTCGTCTGCTGGTGGCATCACAGAAGTTCTGCCATCTTGGAGGTTTTGAGTCCTTCACCTTCAATCAAAAGCAGTGGATGGAGGTAGAGAAAGAGAGAATATTGATGAATGCTTGAATCCTTGGAGATTCGCTCCACAGCGAGAAGAAAGGAGTGACTGAAGTGACTGACGCAGGGCTAAAGCAGCATTTCCGTTTTTTTCTCTGTGCCTCCCCAGTCTGGAAAAATGGACAATGGGCGAATGACACGGCTCTGTGGATGGCCGATTATCTCACATCCCTTAGCCCTATTCCCACTCCACCCCTCCTCATGTCTGAATTCCCAAAACGTCCAAAAGCTTCTAGTGCAATTCTATGTGCATGCAGTTCCTATCACAGTGCAGCAGTACATTATAATGTGTGATATGTTTTGTATCGGTTGTTTGTATTTATTGTTGTCTGTATCATTGCATAAATACATACATCTCCCTCTCTCTCTATTTATATATATATAGATAAACATATAGATAATATATATTATCTATATGTCTATCTATATTTATATATATCTATGTCTACCTATATGTCTAACTATATCTATATGTCTCTCTCTCTCTCTCTCTCTCTATATATATATAATGAAAATGATATATTGTTAATGATATAAAGCAGCAGCTTAGATTTCACCATTTGTATGCTGATTGTAAAGCAAGCAGCTCAGGAGACACGTCCCTCCTCTCTCACTGTAGATTGATTACTGCAGTGCAGCTGACTTGACATTTTCTCTGTGCTGGCTGAGGTTTCATAGCGAGACTGTGGCAAAGATGATAAAAGCAGCAACAATGGGTGTTCAGTTAGACACAGGCACTGTGGGGAGTTTGGGATGTAGGGCAATAATGAGATGCAGGATCAGGGCAGAGAGGTTGGTAAAGATGGAGCTGGCAATAGAAGCCGGGTGGCTGCTGACTGTTTTCTGATGACCTGTCAGTTTGGGAAGCACAGGCTGTTTGTCTGTGTGGTTGGATGGGTCTCATTATCACATCGGTGTCATCTTTCTCTGTTTTCATCCAGCAGGCAGATCACAGCCTTGTGACAGGATCAGACCTGCCACACACTCATACAGGCCAGTATGTGTATGTGGAGGTGTTTATTTATGGCTGGGTGTGTTGATACATGTGTGTTTCCGCTATATTGCACAACAGCAGCCAAACTAGGATGGACTTCAAAGACACCAACATCATTAATCTTCGATCATAAACAATATCCTTTTGTCCTAAACGTCATCTTGACAAAAACATTAGCTCCACAGGGACATGAACTGGCAGTCAAGACAGTGTCTACAACATACTGTGGGGACAGAGAAATATGACATCCAATACATGTTTTCCAGTCATGTTAGACATGTACATAATTGAGAACAAAAACTATTTATTTATGCACAATGCAATCAACTCTGCCATATAGAGAATTTACTTTAACATGCCAAATGAGGGAAACTCTCTTTTTAGATTGGTCATGTTGTCAGTGGAGATCTATTATCTGCAGGATTCATGGTGAGTGTTAGCAGAATGGTGATGCTGGTCACCATCATATGTTGGGTTTTGGATGCTGAGGTTGTATTAGAGAAACATCCCAAAGTAACTCTGAGTCTGGACTGTAACCAGTAGTAACCATAACCATTTCAGCTGGCATCCCCTTTAGAACACTGAACTTCTACTAAAAATGAGATCTACTCAGATCTACTAAAATGCTTTGCTGCAAAAACACAGCAATGTTATTTTACTAGCTACTGCAGACCAGCACTAGACCTAACCAGCGTAAATCTGGATCATCATATAAACAGATGCTGGTCTAATCCAGTCTTTTCAGCAAGGGTGAACTGTACATTTCCAACACAATCCTTTTAGATATTCTTGTTTCATGATCTGCAGGAAATGATAATCTCTCTGTTTTTTAGAACAGAGACGGTGAACTAAACAGGAAGCCTGGTCAGTTTGATTTCCCTTTTTGGAAAGGCACAGGACATATCAGAATCGGAAATAGAATTTTTGCGAGTGCAAGCTTAGTTCTCGAAACAAACATCAAAACTAATGTATAAGGTGCATTCAGGGCAGGTAAAAGCGAGTGGGATGGCGCGCGCCTTTATCGTGTTTCTCCCTGGCTCCAGGTCTTTGTATGGGATGTTAAGAGGCAGAGTTTAGAATGCCAACCGTGTTCTTAACAGTCAGCTATCTATCGCTCTCATCTGTGGCCTAGATGCAGGCACCATTGCTACCTCTTCGAAAACAAGAAAATGAGATGGGGGGGGGAGTAGCAGAGCACAGGGACAAAGCTGGGAGCGAAGCAGCAGAACACAGTATCTGTAGAGTGTGAGTGCAGGCTTGGCACAAACAGTGACTTTTCTGTAAAACTATCCCACTCCTCCCAGGCCTCTAACTGGGCTCTCAATACTGCCTTTGTCCTTTCACATCACCAGTGACATTGAGAAGCCAAATCTAGCAACACCTGGTCCCTCGCAGCACCGCCGGCGCACGCAGTCTAACATGCGGCCCGCCGCAGCTCCGGGTTCACACCGAATAAGACTTATATGGCTTTTTGGAACGTATAGGGTTTATTTTGTTAACTAGCTGAGATATGGGACGCTTTTAGAAAAGTGATTATTTTCCCAGAAAAACATTAGATAATCTCATTTGCTATTAGCTTTGCTAATTCTTCTTAAAAGCAGGACATACCGCATAATGTATAAGAACCCTTTTATAAGCTATTAAAAGATATGGTTCCAGGATTTTTTAGGGGGTCCCAGACGGAAGAAATATTTGTGCAGTCATATGATTTCTTGCCATACATACACGTATGACAATTTTTGCCATACAGGTAAAAAGGTTTGCTTGTATGTGGATTGGTTTATGCCCTTCATGCAATGGTTATGAATTTACTTTCAGAAAAAAAACAAAAGACCAAGGACAAACTAAATTCAATTACATTTTATCGTAATGGTGTTTTTCACAACAGTTTTTTTACTGAGTGCCAAGAATAGGTGCGAAACCAAGGCCGAGCACATGTATTCCAGTCCAAGGTTGCAAACAAGACAAAATGAAATATTACAAATCTAATTCTCATGTTTTTTTTTCAAAATGGAAAGCAGGGGTACAGATACCTTTACTTTAGTTAGTAACTCTACTTCTCCAAAAATAACTAAGGAATTACAGTGGAATGTCAGATGCTCAACATTTTCTAAGCCAGTTGCATCACTCTCGGCATGTAACATTTTAGGGAATGCCTGCACTGTCGAATCGCATATAACAAATTAAATTATGGTGGCAAAGCCAGAAAAATGTTTTTCACTGTATACACAGTGAAAAACTGGAACACAGTCTGAATATGTCTTGGAATAAAACATGTAAACAAAAACTAACAAGTACATTTGGTGCAATAACTCAACTGAATCAGATGCAAAAAACTATGGTCTGCCAATATTTTATAAAAATCAATCTGTTCACTCAAATAATGCTGATTTGTTTTTGAGAAATCAATTGATTTATAAAGCAATGATGGAAATATAACCATTTCAAAATAGATGGACCACAATGCACCAAGTGCAGCACTACACACAAGAGTTATTTGCTTTTTTTGCTTTTCCTCATCAGGTTGGAAGGGAAGCGCCAACCGCCGGTTTTGCAGCGCAATCCGATCTGTTTAACATGGAGGGGAAGATGAAAGGAAACAGAAATGCTGTCTACAGGAAGAGCCTGATTAGAGGCGAGTCTGCAAGCGGCACATTGGCTGAAGAGCCAGCCAATCACGAAGGGGCAGCCAGGGAGGGTAAAACCGCTCTGCCTGTGGCCAACTGACTCTCTGTATGTCATTTGCCTCTTGTTGAACACAATGCACCTAGTATTAACCGTATACTTAATTACAATATGGATTTACATCACGTAATTAAAGTCAAAATAATGTATTTTGAGCAATTCAGATCATGCACTGCGAGGACATGAATTATTAATGAATTTAATGACTTACTGATGTTCCTTGTAATACTGTATGTACGCTCATAAACATTACCGAAGCAAACACGTGTCTGGGAATGTAGCATGTACTACATTGAACCTGTTGCCATTTTTAAATAAAATAAGGGCCCCAGTATATTACAGAATCCCTTGTGTTTGTGAGTGCCTATTTTCTCCGATTATATATATTTTTCCTGTAGATTATATATTCAGGGTGGGATAGTTACAATACAATTTCAGTTACTGAACACAGCAAACATCTAATTACAAACACAAAGTTAAACAACACATCATAAAGTTACGCTGACTTTGATGGATTTAATTTTTCAACTTTCCATAAACTGTGGAACCCCTTTTACTATGTTTATAAGATATGTGTATATTAAAATTTACTGTAATTTGATATTTACTGTAATTTACTGTAGTTTGTTGATGTAGCGGTCTGTTGTCTCCATTAGACTGCTGTTGCACCGAAATGACATTGGTAAAGTTTTTTGTTTTTTTCCCCTCACATAAAATATACCCGATCCAGATTTTGACTAACCTATGATACAGGTTGCCTATTTATTAGCGTTTGCAAGCAAAGCAGAAGGAAAAACATAGAAAATTCTTCTGTGCATTCTCGTTTCAGTAATGTTTACTTGCTTAGAGTTACATAATCCCGCTTTCATTTATTGTGTATAATGTTGTCCAATGCTCCACTGCTCGCCAAGTGGCCACTGAAAAGCATTCCCTTCCAGCTTTGCCATGTCATTCATGTGGCAACCGAAAGTCTAGCCAGCAGACTGTGTCGGTCTGTATCACAATGCCTGAGTGAGCACACATGTCAGCTATCAGTCTCCCCTCTCTCAGACTCAGAGCTGGCAGTGCCGAGCGAAAGGGTCAATTTGCTGCATTAATGCCATCGGAAGCTGGCGCACACTCATATGGCACAGACTCCAGACTAACTCACTTCCCAAACACAGAGCGGCCCTGATTCCATCCATCCGTA
>JAZGTJ010004363.1:0-31199 GCA_036877575.1 Botia almorhae | reverse complement strand
TCCTTTGGTGACAGCTTGCTGAAGGTGACTCTTGTTCTGATGGTCTCCAAACTCCCACCTGCAACAGATGCGTAGAAAAGAGCAAATATAGCATTGGAGAAAGGTGCGATATAATGGCTGGCTGAAAGTGACAGGAGCCTGGCTGTATGCAAATAGCGTGTGTGTGTACGTGTATACACGAGAGATTGTGTGTGTGCTCTGTTTGTCTGCCATACTTTTTACACATCATTATTTCCAAGCTGTCATTCAGTATATGGCCGAAGGGAAAGAAGAACAGTTTTTTGCCTCCAGGGGATATGCCTAAGCTAGTGTCTCTCTGCATGTGAGTGTGTAAGAATAAACACCAGAGAACTCAATCACACTATTCCCTCGCGCCCTACAGTCTTTCCTAAACACCACAAAGTTCACAAAGAGTTCACCAGAAGTTAACGGTTAAAGGTGAGTAACATGGTTTAAACCAGTGGGGGCTGAATATACTAAGATATTTTTATCCCTTCTTAGTTTATCTTAACCTCATCCCTGGATAACTCTCTCAAAAAACACTGTAATTACTAGCAACCGGGACACATCATCTATAATTGGCTGAACATCACTGCCCATATACAGTTGCTATTTGCATATTTTTTAGCGCGCTTGTCAAACTGGCAAAATGTTCTCTGCCTCAACATATTTAGCTGTCTGTGCTGTAGACAACTTAAAGTGTTGCTGCAGTTTTCAATACCCAGAAAATCTAGCCTCCAGTAAACCGTGCTTTGCAGTGAGTCACTTTGCATAAACAATTACACTTGCACTTTATGTTTGATTATACAAAAAAGTTACAATAAACTTTTCATACCCATTAATCAGATTTAATCCAAATATTTGCATTTTAATGGCTTAATACTGAGGAATCAGGAGAGGCTCCTGATTTGCTCATGCTAAAAATGCAGATCAATTAAATGCTTACAGCATATCCCAGAGGAAAGATTTATATGTTAGAGGTTGCTAAGGTTTCTAACCTTAGAACACTTAATGCATTTCTCAGTTACATTTCTTTACAATTTGTTTCATTTCTATAAAGTATCTACATGTCTCACATGTTTCTTTCAAAATTGCTCAAGAGAAATATAAACAGACACAAAAGAGAAAATTGTTGGCTTGCAGTAAGCAATTAACGTGGATAGCATGATAATTTGGTCCTGAAGGAATTTGATGAGACATGTTTTAAGTTCATATTGAAACCCGACTTCTTAATTGCATTGTTGAGACGGTGGAGGAGACACATGTCAGACTACTAGGGGTCAGGGGAAGAAAACTTTCGACAAAGTCTCAATTTGATCTCCATTTAATCTAATTGCTGTCTAGAGGAAGATCTCATCTGTGATTTTTCGCTCCTGTGGGAGTCTCTCAGCGTCGATAGGCAGACATTCACCTCAACCAAAATAAAAATAGTTTCATGACAATCTAATGATAGACGGCATTATCAGTGTACAGTAAAACAACCTCGCATTAGAGCGCAGACAGAGACTGAAAGCAGGTCAGAGGAAAGTCATCCAAACTCTATAATAACCAGTAAATGCAGTGCATGCATCCATCAGTGAGGCTGGTTTCAGGGTAATGACAGTGGGCTCTGCGGAGAGAGGGTGACTAGCTAAGGGCAAAACGACTTGTATTACCCTCCACCTACATCAGCCACACTAAATGCAATCATAACACTCCACTGTACTGTTAATGACACCACCTGCTACCTCCCTCATGTGTGCATGAGGGGGCCTACCGACTGCTCATTTTCCCTGCCAGGATACAATATGAATAGTAACACAGAGCAACATATATATCGCTACACGGATCTCTCAGAGCAGTTCAGATCATAGGAAGAGACTGTAAGCCAGAGCAAAAACGATGTTTGTTAACTCGACAAATTCAGTTTTTTTGGCCACATACAAAGCAAACTTGCCTGAATGCTAGTCATAGAACAAGCGAGTTAGATTTTTGTTGTGTTTAAAGCCCAAGGCTGAAGAGCTTTTCAAAGATTATGAAGCCGTTGTGTTATGTAATAAACTGAACTCTGTTGAGGGAAAATTCCATCGATTTTCATCCTCTTGTTGTTTTGTGTTCAGTGCAACACAAAATTAGGAGTTTTTAAGAAACTCTTTTGCACACAAGGACAGCTCATATTTATAAAGCACTAAAAAATTGTCCATATGATGTGCCTTCTGAAGCCATACTGTGGCTTTGTTTGAAGAACAGAGGATAAAAATGTAAAAATAATCACTATTTCACTAAACACATACTTCCACTGAAGCTATTAAATCTCTTAGTTTATATTCTGTGTATTCAAGATACAAGATTTTAGAGCCTTAGTGCTAAGTAAGATTACTAGAAAAAAAACAATTTAAATTTTGATCTATTTTGGTCATCACACAAAGTTCTTGTATAGTTTTAGCATATGGTCATATGAACCAATTTATGGTTTTGAAACTTGATAAATGCGGTGGATATAAACTGTCCCTGTAAAAAAGGAAAGTAATGATACATAGGTAAAAACTGTATTTACAACCTCTTTTAATTGAATTGAAGGGCACGTGTGTGTGTCAGTTAGCGTGTGAGCTCATTTCACCTGTAATGACATGTAAAACGAAAGTGGTATAAAAGGGGCAACAGAGGGAGAAAAACATCTCACACTTTTGTCAATCCATCAGTATTGTCTGACAGGAGAGGAGAACGGATCTATCTTCATTCATCATATCTCATCATTTACCCATAATTCTCCTTTCTCTGTCACCAGGACAAGAAGAATGATGAAAGAAACCACAGGGTGGACCGTAATCATAAAAGCAGCCATTTGTGTCCAGATGTTGCTGAGGGTTCAATTCATTCTCCTAAGCAGAGAAAACACAAACGTGACAAAATCATATGAATTTGAATTGATTTAAACTTTACGGTAGTCCGCAGCTGTTTATCATATATGAGAAGTTATAAAAATGGGCAGCAAAATAAAAAACAAACACGCTTCTTTGAAAGCAGTTCATTAAAAGCATCTCCCTCAATCCCTTTCAAGCATAAATAAAGCCTGTACCAAACATCCAGAGCCTTATTAACATTTATTGTGTCTCGATAAAAGTTGCAAATTTAATTTAACAAACGGGAGGAAATTAGACACGGCCCCTGTGCATAACAAATATCAGCTTGTTTTTATTTATTTATTTGTTTGTTTATTTTCCATGCAGGTACTCGGAAAACAACTCATTTTACAGTCAAATTTGTGGTTGTCGGGCCACTGTTCAGGTTCAAAGGTGTACTACAATGAAGAAAAGTTTGTTTGTTCGTTGAAGGAGAATATTAATTTGCGACTTGCTGTTCGTCAACTTCCTCTAGACTCTGTTAAGAGTTTTTTAAAGGATGCTAAATTATTTTAATTACAGAAAATCAAATAATCTGCTGTTTTTAGTTTTGGCATCTTTTCTAAAATTCGTTTCATTTAGTTCACCCAAATGTCAAATTTTTCCTGGTCCAAGTTTTAACGCGTAAAACTCTCATGTCTTCTTCTTTACTACAGAGTGGAAAACAGACAGGCTATGGACCACAGTGGGCGACTGAGTGACAGGAGTGAGTTTCAAAGCCTGAAAAAACACAATGTAAATCAACCTCTCTGTGGGGACGGTGCTAAAAAAATCCTAAAGACAGTGTAACTTCAGCGGGAGGCAAAAGTACCCTGTGGAGTTACAAAGATGGATTCGTTTACGGTGTACTCATAGTACGAGCATGTGTGTGTGTGTGTGTGGAGCAGAATGAGAAAGGAGAAAAGAAAGGGACATTGAATTGAACTGAAACCATAATAGGAAGGCTAACAAGCAGAAGAGAGCGAATGAAAAATAAAGCATTGGTGTTAAATTGAAATATATAGAGAATTTGAGGAACGAGAGCAGGAGAGAAAGGAGGAACAAAGAACAGAAGATAGAAGGCGGCTTACATGATGGGTTGAGTGTCAGGAGGGAATCATAAGGGATAATGACAGCGGTGCTGTGGTCTAACACACTTCAGCACTCCCGTCAGCTTCTGATGGATGAGGTCTGTGCTCTTAGCTACTCACTGGACTAACTCAGACACACCCCACTGAAGTCACTCCACTGTTCTGCTCCTGCCTCTGTACTATAGACAGCAAAATCATATAGAATAGAATAGAATAGAATAGAATAGAATAGACCACCAGTTGGGGACAGTGGAGATCCTTTCTGGAACTTTGACATGACATCACCAGAAACAGACCCACACCACCATACTCCATGGGGTCATGGGCCATGCAAGTCACTTGGTGGTTTGCTTCAAAAACTGTTACCTTTTGATTAAAATCCCTCTGTGGGTTAGTTATTAGTCCTTATATTAGTTGTATTAACCAAAACTTGTATTAACAAGTTGTGTAAACAAAAGAGAATTGCTGATTAAACTAGCAGAGACGCTTTTATAGAACACCACCAAACCTGAATATGCTGAAGATGGGCATCCAGAACACCAGTGACCAGTAATATTGTAGACATAGTGCACTACAAAAACAGTTCATACAATTCACTGTCCATACTGCAGTATTCCAATTCTACTGACATCAAACATTATGTGCCACAGGCCAAACGGTTGTTATTCATTAAAAACCTTCTCCATTATAGATCTCAAATCCCATTTGTGCTTCACAATCACAGAGTATTGTGTAAGAAGGCATTGCTACCAGTGAATATCTTAAATTGCATTCTCACTAAAAGAAATCATATGGCTTCAGAGGACCAGGAACACAGCACACGAGCTGTGTGAACTACTAATTGTTTTTACTGCCCCTGGCCATTGTATGATTTAACAGTACCATCAACATTTTGCGAAACCTTTCCTTTTGTTTTCCAAAAGAACAGTCACA
Source organism: Botia almorhae (assembly GCA_036877575.1). Taxonomy (NCBI): domain Eukaryota; kingdom Metazoa; phylum Chordata; class Actinopteri; order Cypriniformes; family Botiidae; genus Botia; species Botia almorhae. The sequence goes on along the minus strand of JAZGTJ010004363.1, from coordinate 26,314 downwards.
CTGTTACGGAGGAGGCTCCCGCTCCGCCTTCTCCGCGCCACCAGAGGGAACTCTCTTCTAAATACTAGCGCTAATTCGGACTAGATTTCCCATGGGCTGACTCCTTCCTGTTTGGTGCACCTATTTAAACCCTGGACTCTGGTTACTCTGTGCAATGTCTTGTTTTGCCACGGCTAACATTACAAAGCGTTTTCTTATTATTGTCTATCTGGTTTCTATCGGATTGTTTATGGTTTTCTAATTGTTTGCTGCCTGCCCTAACCATTGCCTGTCTTCACGTTTATGATTTTGCCTTATCTCTATTGCTTTGTTTGCTGGTGTTAAACCATTGCCTGTTTGACTACTCTCTAATAAATAACGCTGCAGATAGATCCTCACAACTCCAAGTATTCGTTACACACACAAGTTTAAAATTGCATGAAGTTGAGTTTCCCAAAGTTTTAAAGTCATGGTTAAAGTACTAAAGTCACTGAACTGTCATCATATAAATTTACTTCAATACTCAGAAAAGTGAAAGCTTAAACCAATAATTTCAAAATAATTATCATTAAGGGAACAGGTAGACTTTATATCAAGTAAACAAGCCAACTGTGTATGTGTGTGTGGTGGGTGCTGAGCCTACTGTCAAACTACTGTGCGTATTTAGTCAGTTCTGACATCAGGTTACTCATTAGGTAAGTCGCTTGGAAACATTTAGCACAATTATGTAGAGCATATTTTGTATATTTATAAACCAACTTGTCAGTGTCAATCTACATTTAACTTTTCACTTGGGGTAATGTTTGAATAATAATATGATTTTCACACTACTTGTACTCTTGATATTATATCGAAAAGGTTTATAAAAAATTGGGCATAAAACAGTCAATGACACCCGTTGTAGAAACTATTGTAGTCATGACAAGTCGAATCTGAAACCTTGCAGTGCAGACAACTTTAGTGACAATAGAGCGCAACAGTGCATGCCCATTTTTTGGCCACCTTTTGTGGTTCAGCCAAAAGACCATAGACCAAACACTTTAGCTGCATAGATCTAAACCATAAAATAACAAAAAATAAGAAAATAACCACATACTCCCAAAATTGGCCAAACTATAAATAATGTTTTTGTACAGAAGCCCAATATACAGGGGTTGGACATTGAAACTGAAACACTGGCCAATTTAGTGTTGGAGGTTTCATGGCTAAATCTGACCTGCCTGGTGGCCAATCTTTATTAATTGCACATTCCACCAATAGCACAGTTTTGCTTAAAATATTGCAATGCACACAACATGACATATCAGAATTTAAATAAGGACTAGAGGTTGGTGCACGTTAAAAGAGGTTGGTGCACGTCTCGCTGGCGCATCTGTGACTAAGACAGCAAGTCTTTGTGATGTATCAAGAGCAAAGGTATCCAGGGTAATGTCAGCATACCGCCAAGAAGGACGAACCACATCCAACAGGAGTAACTGTGGATGCAAGAGGAAACTGTCTGAAAGGGATGTCCGGGTGCTAACCCGGATTGTATCCAAAAAACATAAAACCACAGCTGCCCAACTCGCAAATGTGCACCTCAACTCTCCTGTTTCCACCAAAACTGTCCGTCGGGAGCTCCACAGGGTCAATGTACATGGCCGGGCTGCTATAGCCAAACCTTTGGTCACTGGTGCCAATGCCAAACGTTGGTTTCAATGGTGCCAGCAGCGAAAATGTTGGGCTGTGAACAATGTGAAACATGTATTGTTCTCTGATGAGTGCACCTTCACTGTCTTTCCCACATCCGGGAGAGTTACGGTGTGGAGAAGCCCCAAAGAAGCATACAACCCAGACTGTTGCATGCCCAGAGTGAAGCATGGGGGTGGATCAGTGATGGTTTGGGCTGCAATATCATGGAATTCCCTGCGTTGGGTGCATCACTGCCAAGGACTACCGAACCATTCTGGAGGACCATGTGCACCCAATGGTTCAAACATTGTATCCTGAAGGCGGTGCCGTGTATCAGGATGATAATGCACCAATACACACAGCAAGACTGGTGACAGAGTGATTTGATGAACATGAAAGTAAAGTTGACCATCTCCCATGGACTGCACAGTCACCAGATCCAAATGTTATTGAGCCACTTTGGGATGTTTTGGAGGAGCGAGTCAGGAAACGTTTTCCTCCACCAGCATCACGTAGTGACCTGGCCACTATTCTGCAAGAAGAATGGCTCAAAATCCCTCTGGCCAATGTGCAGGACTTGTATCTGTCATTCTCAAGATGAATTGATGCTGCATTGGCCGCAAAAGGAGGCCCTACACCATAATTAATTATTGTGGTCTAAAAACAGGCGTTTCAGTTTCATTGTCCAACCCCTGTACATCAAAGTGCAAAAAAGTGCAGCAAACCTTTTGGGTTTAACCCTTCCTCAGTGTTCGGGTTTAATCCTTCCTATTAATCCCGGAAAATGATGTCAGGAGGTCTTGAAATTTTGTCTCTTGAAATTTTTTTTCTTTCAAATTTATGAAGTGCTTCTTTAAGTGGCCAAAGCTAGAACTTTAGGGCCTGGTATATAGTTACTAATTTCTCTTACACACACACACAAGCATAAATCCTCAAAGCATAGATCCTTATGGCTCATCCACAAAATCCACACTACACTGCACAAACTGTGGATTTGTGACATTGTAGAGGAGAGCGTTCCACCTTCAGCCTTAAATGGAAAAAGCCTTTGGAGTCTACAGAGTGAGTCTTTTTTCTGCTTTTAATGTTTGTCCTGTTTCAGTAAACTGTTCTTTTAAGGTTATTTTAACTTTGCTTTTGCAACATCATACTGGGACAGTAATATTTAAACTGAATAGATACCTGAACCTTTAATGTCCAGGGAAACTATATCTGTAACACATTAAAAAGCCCTGCATTTTGGATAACACAGGACTTGAATCCCTTCGACAACAAAAGTTCCTTTGAGAGTATAGAGACTTTAACATAAAGATCTGAGGCTCTGGCTTAAATATCTTGTTCGTTCTAAATTATTTGTGATTCATGCAACGCCTGTGACCTTTGATCTTTGTCTCATGCTAATGTGAGTCTCGCATTAGTGTGGTTCTGCATCTTCCGCCAGGACTCGGTTGATTCATTCGTCCCTTAAAGTAAATGTGTCACTTGTGGTTTAGTTACTTTGTAGTGTATTCAGGAGCTGGATGAATGTTTCGTGCCCTTGAGGCTGAATGCAAACAGAAAGAAAAGGAGAGAGAGAGAGAGACTGATAGAGGAACACAGACAAAGAGACTGTCAGGTGGCCTCGGAGGCGTGGCACAAGCCATCAATCATTCTGGCCAATAAACATCAAAAACAACGTGAATATCAAGAGTGAAGGTCCGAGAGAGCCAGACTCTAAATATAGAGCCGCCTATTGGCGATGCAATTTTTCATGCCAGTTAAATGCACCCTGACAAGAGTGCACAAGACGGTTTTCTCAGCTTCTGGTGAGTGACCTTCGTGCAAATGTTTCTATATTATTACTATCCTACATTTGACTTTTTCCAGACATATCCGGTTGTATATCAGACATTTATCAGAGTTTGCATGGCAAGTTATTTAGGTAGGCCAAGGTTGACAAAGTTAGAGGAAAGAGATTTAATTACTGTGGTTAAAGTCCAGGAACGCACACGCACATAACAGTAACTAGTCTATATTCCCTCCCAGTTATTGACTGGATGGTGATGGTAAAGAGTGCATTATATTCTCCAGCACTGCTGTTTGTTGTCATTAATGTGAAAGGTTTTTTATCTCACTAATTACCTTCTAACCATAAGTATAAATTTCAGCATGATGTTTTTGCTCTTTTGACCTTGTGTACAGACAGAGAAGAGGGGCACAGAAATCAAAAGTTAGAAACAGGAGACAAGCACAACAGGCTTCATTAGCCAGAACATGAGTTAACAGTATCCAATTATGTTCACTAGTATTTTATAACAGTATACAGAAACACTGGTATAATTAGTTGTGTTTGCAATGGCAAGCATCGCTATTACTGTCGCTCATAATTTGAACAAATATCCCCTATAACCTTTAAAATTTATATTTTGGCATGTACATTTTGGCATCCTACACTGTTTGCTCTATGGGCATAAATGATACCTCAGACTGTGTGATATTTTTATATGCGGGACCAAAACAACTATATACTTTCATAGAAACTAAAAAAAGGTGTTTTTTGTAAACTTCAGCCAATAAATAACCACCTAGCAACCACTCAGAACACCCTAGCAACCACCTACCAATGCACTAAAACATTCAGGACACCTAAGCAACCACCTAACAGCCGCCTATAACACCCTAGCATTACATTATCTAGTAATGCTAATTATCTAGTAATGCATTATCTGGTAATCTAGTAAAAACCTAAATGGTTTTAATAAACCATCTAGTATTTGGTTTATTAGTCACCACCCAAAATCATAGGAGTACTCTCCATATTTTAGGGTTTGATTTACATTTTAGAATTATTATTCTGCCTCACGTCTGTTTATTTTGCTATTTATTAGAAAATGATTGCACTCGCTGGGGCCGATTTCCATAGTTTGGTTTACGCTGTGAATTACTGGAAAGAATTAAAGGTCTCCTCTGGCATGTGCCAACAAATAATGTCAACAAACATATTCAGGGTCATTTAAAGAGATTGTGTTATTCCACACATACACATACACATACACAAACACACACACACACACACATATACACACACTCCATCAGCCAGGAGCAAGTGAGGCAGGTGGAAATTTGCATCATGTCAAGTCTTGTCCTGCCTGCTAGAGATTGCCTCTCTTTCTCTGTCTTGCAAACACACACACAGTCAGATGCACACAGAGACCTCGAAATACCTTGTTTACCTGGATTTGTGTGGCAGACACAGTCAAACCTAATCCCATTTAAAGCTTATGTTTCTAATTCAGACCGACACAAAGCATGCAAATGAGTCCACCCACGACAAACACGCTCACACACAGACACCAATTTGCCTCATAACACTTCATGATTCGTGGAAGACCTCAGTGACACCTCTGTTATGAATTAATACATCGGTAATACATAAACAAGAGTAGCAGGAAGAATTATCATGAGTCTACCAGTGCTGGTCAATTTTTTTGCAAGATAGGTCAATGATCAAAGAGAGAAAATAAAGGAGGGAGACCTTCAGAAGATTAAAGATAATGTGGCCTCAGAACTACAGCTGAATGCATATACTGTAAACATAACTACCTCTTGAGCAACTGTCTAGCACTACTACGCCTTTCGTAGAATTATGCCAGCTCATAATTTGCAGGCTCACGGGCAACTATAAAATTCATGCTATTTAAGCAAAATATGTAAAAATTAAAAACAGTCTCTTCTAGTGTTTCTATATTTGCTCTAAGGATCAACTGTGAAAAATTGCATCAGTTTCGGAAAACACTAATACACAGACCTTTAATATCTTTGTCTTAACATACAGTTTCAGGTATTCTTAATGTAAACTCTGCCAATATAATAACACACACAGAGAGACGTGCTTAAATGTGCACACAAAGCACATACAGATATCCACCTCTAAACTTGTAATAAATGTCTAGTGAGATTCGCTACACATCATAAATCCATCATTAGTCATTCGTTGTATGCGTGATGAATGTCTTCGCCCCAAGTGAAATCTATATCAGATTACAACAATATTAATGTTGCAGACATTTTCGCTTTCTCCCTCACTCTACATATCCGAATCCCCCTGGATAGCCACGGTGATCCATGCAAAGCTCAGTTTATGTTAGCACGTTTTGCACGTCTTGCACGCTTGGAGTTGCGTGATCAATAAGCTAGCTCACTGAATACACAAGGCATGCCTTTGCCATTCTGACAAACATACAGAGACCTTGATCAATGAGTCATAAAAGCAGATTTGTATAAAAAAAATAACTATACATCTCTGTAATGTTTTTACATTATTAAATGTGAAATCTGTAAATCTGAATTAAATTAAATCTGAAATCTCTAGTGCCCCTGTATAGGGTACGTAATATCCAGTAAATGTAAACAACGAACCTAATGTTCATTTTTAATAATGAAATAATAGAAAAAAGTTCCCTGCACATTTTAGGCTAGCAGACATATACATATACATACATAAAGCCATGGCCAACTGACAAATCGTACATTGTGTGATATGGGTCTAATATCAACCTACAACCTTCTTATTCATAGGCATCAACAAAGGTTATGGCATTGCATGGATGTTAGTTTAAAATGGCAATTTTGTGCTGTTGCAGGCCCATTTAAGCTAAATTTCATTAGCTAATATTGGAAACCTCCTTAGTAGCTGTGGATGTCTTCGCCTTCTTCAACAGCCAATTTTGGTGTGCAATATTAGCTAATGAAGTCAGCACACTGCAGCTCAGAGTGCAGACTCTAATGAGACTAAGCTGTGTGGAGTTTTTAAATGGGATTATGTCTGTTTTAGACAGTCTTTCTGTCAAATTAGCCCTGTAGCTGCCGACCAGTGAAAAAACTAATATCCACTATGAGAGCCCATCTCACTTCAGTTTAGATTAGTACTGAGTGTAAAATTATAACTGCATTTTTAAATAATTTGAGGTAATTCAATGACAGTGGTTTTTCTGTGAGGGGTATATTACTGGGTCATTCTCATGACACTTTAAGGTGCTAGCTAGCAGAGATAAATAGATAGATAGATAGATAGATAGATAGACAGACAGACAGACAGACAGACAGACAGACAGACAGACAGACAGACAGACAGACAGACAGACAGTTTTGGGGTTTCAAACCTGCTATTTTAAGGTGAAGCAGCTCACACGTTGTATATTAATGAGGACAAGACTACTCAGGTAAACACTTTATTCATCCCACAAAACTGGTCAATTTATTCTGCCCCACCCCCCCGATCATCAGCCTGGTTCCCTACACTGCCAGTCATTTATTCCTTAGTAACACTAATCTGCCTGCTCATCAGGTCTTCAACAGAGTTTAAACTCTGTTTTTAATGACCTGATGCGTCAGCATATTATGGGCAATGAGGCGGAGCATCCAAACACTTGGCAGAGCTTTGTGCTAGAGTGAAATTGACAGAGCCAAAATTATTTTGGACAGTTATAGCCCAGAATTTAACCGAACATTTAACTATTTCTATTACAGTTTCAACCTCCAAGAAGATGGATTGTGAAAAAAACAAAACAATTTATTCACCATCAAGATAAATATCCAGCTGTTGACACCAGTAGGTATTTAAACCTCTGTATCAACTAACAGAGCCCTAAACCAAATCAGCCGTCTCCCCAAGTCTCCACAACATGAAGCAAAAGTGGATGATTCCCTGACCTTTTAACCCCATATAGATGCTTTAGTTCTTCTAATATTCATCCAGGTGTCTAATACATAGGGTAAATGATTTAATGTCTATAACAATTAAAGCTAATGGGAAGGATGTACAAAAAGAACAAAAAAGGCCTAATACAAAGCCTTGTGGCAAACCTTATGTCAGATAGCCGTTTATTTACACAAACAAATCTAAATGAGAATGTTTTTCCATAAATGCCAACACACTTCTCAAGCCTGTACAGAACAACATGATGATCTATACTTCAAAAACAGTACTGAAGTTAAAACTAGCACAGAAATACTCTCTGGATAACTTAAGTGGATTTCAGTAGTCACAGTACTGTGATGAGGCTTAAAACCTGATTTAATTACATTTAAAAACTCTCTCTGCAAGAAGGAACTTGGGTGGATACCACTTTTACTAGAATTTGACATTAAAGTAACAATTAAAATAGGCTGTCAGGAAGTACAGACGGCATCTTTTAACAGTTTGGGGGGTATAGAATCAAGCATACAAGTAGATTCATTTGGCGCTAATACATTTTGTTGCTTATTCTGCTTATTAACAGTATATGACTAAAGCTGCTTCTGGGTTAATGTAACATGTTGTTCACATACTGCCACAGTAAAATGCATTAGTTTAATGATATCTTCTATGTTTTCAATGAAAACATACACACATTGCAGTTACACTGTAATCAGATATAATATTAATTATGTTGATAAAACCTTCATAAAAGTCATGTATAATGCCTTTGAAAAGAATTGAGTAGAATGTTAACTTCCTGCTAAGGTACACACAAATAAATGCATACCACCAAGCAATTTTCATTAGGCTGTTTAGCTCATTCTAAGATCATATGCTACCTGATGTGTATTCTTTCCCATTGGATTTCAGTTAAAGACAGCTTTGCGTCTCTTATTTTAAACACCTGATTAAAATCATCAGCTTGTTAGCAAAGAGCTCCATGAACTGACCTTGTTTGTCACATCTAGGAAACACAAATTGTGCAGGGCTGTGGGTTCCCTGCGAACAGAATGAAGAAACACTGGTTTAGGCTATTACTCAAGAGAAAGATATCATAACATTTTCCAAAACATCATGGTTTCTCAGCGTCTATAGCAGTTATAGCTCTGGTGCTCTGGGTCTAAGGGGGGGAAATATGGTTTCCCGAAAGTTTAGCAGTAAACTTTCAAAATTAAATGATGTAAAAATATCTTCCCTCCATTTTCTGGCACAAATGTCTACTGTTTCTTTAGAATGGCCTTGCTATGTGTCTGTTCTGCTGAAAGTGTTTATAGGATCATTTTTGGAAACACTACATCCACCACAACGAGACATATTTAGAGATGGAGAATAATATTTTTGAGGAATATAAGATTTGAGAGCGAAAGAAGCATAGTCAATTTTAATCCAGGTGTAAACACTGAAGAACTGCAGGAGATTGAACACACCGTAATGCTGGAAGGCGATTGCACGGTCCTTCTTTATATAACATGCACCTGTTCAGCACCTAGGGCCAGACAAATCAAAACAGAATATGTTTACCTAATGAAATGCAAACATACATCTATTGGTCATATTGTTCACTGACTCTTGACAAATTAAAAATTAATTCTCTCTATTAAAAAGTCCCATTAACAAAGCATTTAAAAATCACACCCACTGACCCATCTACCCACACGCATAGACTTTTGTTTAGCTTTGCCCTCACATTTTGCAGCACAGTTCATTCAGTTTTAATGGTAGACTGGTCAGTTAGTTAATATGGTCATCTTTATTAAGAATCATATTTAATGAGGCTACATAAAACACAAGCGACTGTTATGGCTGCAGCTGAAGGGTGATGCTTTCTGTTTTTGTGCCACTTCAGTCAAAACCACCTTCTGAAACTGCTGCAGGAAAAAAAACTGTCCCAGCATAAATGGCCATGACAGAACAGTAAAACTGGCCTCAGATCAGCAAAAGAGCTGCTTCAACCCTTTACTTTCAAGCGATGGTCATTAAACTGCGCTGGGCTGTGACTGACCCTGCTGATGAGGAGTTCACAGGATCTAAGTCCAGACCTAACTCAGCAATACCTGGTGGCAGCTTTTTAGGTTGGTAAAGGTTTGTTGACCTTAGAGAGGTAAGCAGTGGGTGGTACAGTTAGGTATTTTCTCAGAAATGAAAGGTCATAGGTTACTCATCAATGTTGGATTTGAGCAAAAATGATTCAATGAGGTTAATGGGGTCATGTCCGACTTAAAATTTTGACTTCAAACAAGTGACCCCTTACAATCTTTCCTAAAGAATATGAAATATGGGTGACTGTCTTTAAGACAGGGCTACTAAACTCTGGAAAGCTCGGAGGCAGAATTACTTTAGCCTCAAGGGAAACTTTTCTCATTTTTATAGTAATTATTTCATTAATGAGACTAGACTATGGGAAAATGGCTATGAGCAATTTCAAAATATATCATGATATATTTATTTTTGCTAAAAATCTGAATTAAAATTTTATAATACATGTACAATGCTAATATTTTATTTATAATCCAGTGAATTAAATACTTTACAGATGAAAGGAAGTTGATCTCATTTAATTGTTTTTATGTGTATCTGATGAATGAAAACCAAATAAAAACATTTTTTATAACAAACTGATGTCAAGTATTGGTGCAAAAACTACACTGATTAACACCAGTTAAACTTCAAAACATACAGCTATTATAAGTACAGCTGTGACTGCTTATCAATCAATATATTAAAGTATAATAAATTACACCGTTACACTTTAACATTTACACTTTAACACTGTTTACGCAGAAGACAAGCAGAGTTCCAACATGTCAGAGCCAAACATCTTTCATTATAGTCAAGCCATCTGCAGACGGTTTGCAGAGCAGATTACAGTGTTGTTGTTTTTAATTGTGCTGCAGATGTACTGCGGTACAGCAGAATTTCCATCAGCTGCCACATTTCTACAGATGCATGGTATATATTGTAATACCCTCTAGTCTTGTTCTTTATTAACATGGTAAGAAGACAAGTTTGTGATTATTGCAGCTGCGGCCCACACATTGCACAGCTCTCCTCTAAGGTTAAGAGATTAATCATGACTATTTGACCAATTTGTTCTCTGAAGCTGAAAGTGAAGATGATTTAGGGTTTTAATATTTAAATTATTTAAATTCATTGATATTCTTGAACAAACTTAAGACTGTTTGCCCTTTTGATGTTCTTCAAAGTATTCACCTCTTAGGCTCTGCATGTTTAGATCAAGCTTAACAAAATAGTAAAACACATGGCTGTAATCATGGCCAGATTCCATGACAGCTTTATTTTGCTGCGCTGTTGGCAGCTCTGTAACCAGTGGTGGAAAAGAGATTATCAGACGCTGTATGTTTCCGCTGTAGCTTCTCTGCCGAGCTTTTTGCTCTTCTTCTCCACGCTTGATTATGCAAAGCAGGCCTATATTCTCCCTTTGAAGTGAGGTGAAACTCGACACAGCTCAGCTGCCTCAGGGACAGCCTGCCAAAATAAGTAAATAAATAGAAAAGACAGGGTTCAAGCAGAGGTCAACAAAATGGCTGTCCTTTTGAAGGTCAGTTGACAGCACAAATATGGACGTTATATAAACGGTGATGCGACCACCATTTTAACACTGCCATATAAACAGGCGCTCTTCCTATTCTCACCCATTTTAATTTTTACAAACCGAACTGTAGGTTCAATAAATAAAAATTGCTTGTTGAGGCCTAACACAGGAAAGCACAGCAACAAGGCCATTGTTTTTGAATGGACACAGCTCTGATGGTGTAGTCTATTAAGGATAATGTGGCATGCTCCTCAAACATAACCATCAAAGCAAACCAACGCCGTGGAGAAGTTCCTCTGCATCTCTCTACGCTCGATTACTCGTGAATACATTCCCGTTTGACATTTTGATGTTCCGAAGAAAAGACACTTTGAAATCTTTGCCTGTGTGCCTCATAATTAGCCTCATAAGCAGCCGTGCAGAAGGTATATGAAGTAATTAGCAGGCAAGATGGAGTTGAATCATTACAGCTGTTTCACACAGACACACCTACGTGTCTGTTATCGTAGAAACTGTTTCTGTGTATTTCGTGCTGTCTTGGTTTCCCAATGTGGTAACAATAGTGAGACAATGACAGATGTCATCTATTTATATTTTTGGCTGGGAATGCTCGTGATTATCTGTTTTGCTGTCAGCATCAATGAATAAAAGCTCCTTATTTCAGAAGGCTTCATAATGAGACATTGTAAAATAACGGGAGTCTGACTATAATAGCAGCTATAATGAAATGAAGGCAAAAACACCTAATATGAAAGCTTTGCCTTGGTAAGCTTGGGCACACAAACAGACAAATTGTTGGCTGCATGACCGACTTTTTCTGTATAAGCAGAGTCGGGCAGTCATAAACACACCCCCATTAACACTGTGTATTGTGTTGCAACCTGCAGAGCTGGCTTGGTATCTGCTGTGCAGGCCACGGTAGCAATCTGAACATCAAACAGGTAGAGAGAGGGGAAGCAGAGCAAAGGGTAAAACCCGATTAAATCAGAAATCATTATGGGTCGCCACAGCTCTGTCACCCACGTGAGGACATGGAGAATCAGCTACACATGATCTGAAGTGGGACATAATGTGTCAGTTCAACATGTTATTAAGGCTTGAATATTTAACAGAGAGAAGTGCGAGTGGAAGGATCATCTCAGCGGGAAACCGCTAGTGAGGGAAAGCACTAAGGTAGATAAAGAAAGAGGCATAGAGAATATGGCGATAATATGAGGCGAGCAACGTGACATACAGCCAGTAAGTCACAAGTAAAAGAGGCAGTGCCTCAACATCGCTGTGATTGGCAGATGGTAATGATGTATGATGGAGATGCATGGGTTAAATTGGTGGAAACAGGAAGCGTAATTACCGCACCAGGAAACCACCACTTTTAGTCATGTCAAAAACTTGAAATTACTTTAAATAATGATCAGAGAGTGAGCAGGTTTTTTGCTTAAATTAAAGGTGCGAATTTGTGCATCACATCACATTTGTACTTATGGTCTGAAAAGAAGGTAATAACAATAAGTGAACAACAGTTAATATTAACATAAAAGCTACCTGAAAAATTATTTTTCCTATAACTGTATCCTATAACAGTTATTTTTAAGCAAATAAACAGTTTTTACAAGAGTATTTTTAAATCTTTTACAGCTTAAAAAGATTTTGATGTGACTTGTTTTATATAGTCAATATGAACTCAATATTATAGTATTGGTTGCTTGTTTGTGTAAGTAAACAAATAGTGTTCCATAAGCGCTCAACATGTAGGCCATGTAAGTAACAAATGGAACCGGAGCATTGATATATACAAACACAGAGAGTCAGAAGTCTATCACACACCATTGGGAAAAGAGTATAATTCTCTCTAAACCCACAGCATAGTACTGACAATCACATCAATTATAGATTGGTAGCAAATACAGAATAAATAAAATATGGAATTTCATTCTAACAGTAACACACAATACAGAACACTAACATTCAAACAGAGAGTAATCCATAGAGATTAGTTTATTCGTTCAGCACATTAGCGATAAATTAAAATTTGGTCGCACCTGTTCCAACCATCCTCCATAAAAATTTGAACAGTCTTATGAATTTCTTGACTCATCACAGGTGTGCAAAGCTTTTCCGTCCCTTTCATAGTGGCATTATTAAAACAGCAGACATGGTGAGCTAGTGTAAATGTCAGCGGCTATTTTAAAGTCTTTTCCACCAGCCGGGGCCCATTTCTCAGACCAGCAATGGACTCTTTACTTTACAGAGTACGTTTTTACGTTGCCAGTCTCTCACCCTGCCTTTCTCTCTCTTTTCCTCTCTCCCTCTGAGAGGTAATAATTCATTTCCTGCGCGAGTGAGCCGCTCACTGATTTGAAAGGGCAAGCGAAGCCCATCACGGAAAATGGAAGGGCGAAGACACCTGCCGTCCCGGCGCAAACTCACACTGAGACATTTTTCTTCCTCCTCGCGTTACTTCCACACTTGCGCGAGCAGAGACGCTCTGCAGTATAAAATATTTTCCATATATGTAATAATTTGAAGCCATAAGGATGTGAGTATTTGATGAAGAGATCAGTTAGAGTCAGGTAATGTTCCTTTGAAGGGGAATTCAATTGCAGATTTGCATAAGGTAATCAAGTACAGTACTTCACGGTAGAGATGCCGAAGGGATAATTGGGAAGTACGCACAGAAGTTCCACAGTTTCTCAAATCTAAAGATGTCTCACACTGTTAGGGTGCCACTGATAAAACAAGTTTTTAAGGATAAATTTATTCAGCAATCTAGGACCTTTTCAAATTTTATTTGCGCTAAATCAAGATGTATGAGAGATTTTGCCACTCGATCAACATAATTCAATGATGTCAAAATAAGTACTTTATGATGTTCAATAGCAAATTTTAAAAAATGAAATAAAAATAATGAATGCAAAAAGTATTCAACCCTTTGTGTTCACACACCTAAATTAAACTCACCAACTTTCTTTTTCACCAAGGTATTTAAATATCCAGGATTCAATGAACAATAGAAGTGTCAAATAGAGCCTCTGGAATATTTTGAACAACTGTGAATTTTTCAAATCTATATTTCAACAGAAGACTAGTAGCAACCAAGGGGAAGCAAATAAGAAGCTTTACAATACACAAATGACAGTGTGCAAATTACAGCCCTCCATGGCAAAGACATACCGTGCAATAATAAAACAACAGAATGTAATATTCATAACTTATGAATTTACAACTTGCTATATGGCAGAAAGCCTTGGATGAAAAACACCCATTCGGAGTATGCTCAAATGTTTGTAATAGACCCAACAGTCTGGAGGAACATTCTATGGTCTGAGGAGACCATAATGGATTGTTTGAGACTTCTTGCTGTTAGGCAAAAATTCAACGTCACAGTACATCACACTGAGAGGACAATCTCCACATGAAGGTGGTTACAGCATCAGTGGTTGAGCTTTGAGATGTTTCTCTGCGGCAAAGATTAGAAAACTCATAAAGTAAAAATGTATGGAGCAAAGTACAGTAAAATCCCTAAGGAAAAGGTTGCAGCAACCTGGAAATGCACTGAAATTTGGAAAACGATTAATCTTCCAGAAGGACAATGACCTAAAACAAAGCAAAAGGCTTACTGCTGTAATTTTAGGCAATGTTGCTTTGAGGAATATGTAAAAATTCCATTATCAATATGTCCCAATGTCGATAAGTGACTTATGCAGACATCATAGCTGTAACCTGGCCAGATTGATCCAACTAGGTTCAATCTTTTGGGGGGAGCAAATATGTACATTGAAATGCAGTATAGACAGGAGAAGCAATTTATTGATAGAAGTCACCATTACAGCAGTTTTCCCCAACTGCCTTGCTATAAACATTGATGACCTCCTAAAATGATGTTAATGCACAACCCAGCTACAGTATACACTCTGCACTATACAGCTTTACTTTATTAAAACACTCTAGCCATTACAATGCTTACACATTCTTCCTTAAATTAACTGTATATGTCTTGTTTAAAGGGTCTACACTCTAATATGCATATATCATGTAAATGATAAATATTCAAAGTGTGCTCCTCCATAACTTAAATGCATTAACGTTTTATTGAATACAATTTGTCATTGACCTCAAAGGCTGACGACAGCAAAACTCCTAAAGAGGTTTAGAAAAAACAAATGCAGGAGAATAACTCAAGTTTGCATTCATTACTCATCCTTGTTCAAGTGTTGGGTTGTGAAAGATTCAAAACATCTTTCACTTCCCTAAGATCATCATAAGTGCAGCTTCAGCTGCAGGGTTTTGAGCTACTAGCATTTCTGCCTGACCTGTGCTGTTCTTGCATGCATTAAGACATTAACTGAAGCTTGATTCAGCTAATAATTACCATCATATATAAATATATGGTAAAGTGATCAAAAATTAGAAAATCTTGTTGAAGGTAGGACTCAACCCTATGTTACCCATGTAAGCACTACAGCTCTGGTTTGTTAAGAGCATATGTATTAACACAACAGCTCTGACCAGTGTTTTTAATATACTTTATAAGGCTTTCCCCTTTTGTGGAATGACCAACTGTCTAATTGAAGGATGGAGGTGGACAAAGTGTTCAGACAGTAAGTCAATTAACTTCTGCGTGAGACAGGCGAGGACCCCGACTTACTGGTTCTCTGCATGTGACATGGTGCAAGTGGAATAAACAAACACTATTGCAGGACAAACTGCTACAAGGGCCAAACTAACAAACAATAAAAAATAAGCAAAAAAGAAAACTACCAACCATTTTTATTATTACAAAGACAAAGCATCTCCTTTCCCATTTGGTCAGATTGCATTATAGGTGAAAAAATATTATATAGCCAAGCACAACAACAAACAATCTTCATCGCTATAGAAATGTCCATGATTTTTCCAAATGACGTTTTAAGATTTTATTTTTCATGACCTGAAAATGACACTTTAAAATGTCTGTTATTTCCAGGTTTTCCATGACTGACACATGATAATCACAATAATTTTTTATCTTGCAGATTGCAGACCTTTCCCCAAACAAAATCAATTTTTTTAGGTTTTCTGGCTGCATGCCTACAACTTTCTGCAACGGATATTTACCAAAGCAGCTCTTTCTGTAACAGTGGTAGTTGAGCTCTCATTTAGCCTGATTTACCCTTGGTGGGTATCAGGGGTATAAAGGCAGCACCGGTCATTAGAGCACGGGGCATCTACAAGCACCTGACACAGAGGGAAGGTGCAACACACACAGACAAACACACATCTAAGAGCAGGCTTTACCTCCACTGGGAGGAAAATGTGTGTATGAAATTAAAGGGGAATATTTCATGTTCACCTGGGGGTTAACACCATGTAGAAGGACAGCAGAGACCTGCCGGTAAGGGCCTCATTAGTGCTTTTAAAAAACAGACACACACCATCCTCTGTGATACAGGCTAAGCAAATAAGAGAAAGGCTGACGAAGAGAGGTACAGCGGAAATACTGCACACACCTGGGGCCAATAATCACAAAACACACCTGAGCTAGAATCTTCTACAGTGGTTAAACAAACAATAACCCAAGCAACTATAATCTCCCTAAAAGATTCAGGCAAGTAAAAGACAAGACCAAATGAAAAATACATAGCCATCCATACGATTCCTCCTTTCTTCTAAGTTCCACTCCCAAAAAAACTATCTTTCTCTATCTGCCTTATGCAATCCAACCGTCCCTTACCCGGCAAACCCCTCAATCTTTGTTCTACCTTAGCTTCTCATCCTTGGCATCCTTTGTGAATATGCTCTCCTCATTAGAACTGGCTAAAACTGCCTTGTCAAGCTGACAATTGAGCCCCACTGTTTTTTCTCCCTGCCAGCTTTGTATTGGAGCATTTTAATTCCCTCAGTTAGCTCTACCATCTTGTCACATTGAAAGAATGCCAGGGGGCACTTCAGAGACCAACGTTACTACAGAACATGATGATGCAGAAAGACCCCCGTGGGCCTGAGTAAGATGACACATTTAGAAGGAAACCTGTTACCCTCATGGAAGTGCCAGTGCTAATGAAGTGATTCAGTCATGGAAGTCATTGCATTCAGAAATATATTCATTTGACATTTTGGGAAATGGGCTCGAATGCGTCTTCGCCACCTAAGGTCCCAAAGATCCCCAATGTATCTTAAGCATCGCGCCAATGCAAATGGTGGTCAGTCTAAGTTAAATAACAACACTGCCACCTTCTGGTTGATACTGTGTGTTACAGCCAGGTATGATTTTTCTATATTCAGTGCTTTATACAAAAACACAATATCTGTTAAAATGTTAATCTCTTCTAGCACAGCGGCCACCCTGAGTCAGATTCATTTAAAACCATCACAACACCCTCTGTCACATTCTGTATTCGTTTACCTTTCTGCTCAGTGGCCCGACTCCTCTGAGTGCCAGAACAGGATTTTACTCAGTCAGCAGTATCTAGGCACCTTAACACCGCCACATTCACAGTTTGATTGGCATGTCTGGCCTGCAGGGACGCTAGTGACCTGCCTAGCGGCTCGTCACCTGTGATAAGTGAAAAAAATATTGTCTACATATGCAGCTTTGTGTTCAAATGACTGAGTGTGCAAAAAACCTCTATTCAACCTTGCGGCTTTTCGGTTGTTTTTAGGTGTTTAGTAAGGGATTGCACTTAGCGGTAGGTCAATATGATAAATGAGGGAGTTGCGAAACTGCAGTGCTTGTGATGTCATAGAGATTTATGTGAGATTGTGACATTCACCAGTGGGCACAGTTCTTTTTTTCCTTTATAAACACTTGGATGGATGATATTCTGGGAAGATTAATTCAGTGCATTTAGCTCCTGCTGTTTAAAGAATACAACTTGAGTATTAAAATGTTAGGTAATGTTCTCTCCCCTATGAGGAATTCATTTAATGATTCATTTTGATTAAAGTGCACTCAGTATTTTTCTTCAGTTCCCTTAGTTTTACAAATCGAGTAAAAGCTAGTTTTGCAAAACAAGTAGTACTTTTCACAAAATATTAACATTAATCATGAATCAACATGACAATTCAGAAAATATTTGAATCAGCAACTTAAATCAATTTTTATTCCACATAGAGTTGGTTACCTTATGGAAGGCAACATTTTGAAGTCACATCACCAGCTAAATCCTAGCTGACTAGCCATGGCTGCTACTGTTATCCTTATGGTGAAATTGCTTAAATATCAGGTAGTTTTTTTCTTCACTGAAACTAAGTGTGGTATTTGGGAAATGATTAGCTAGCTGCACATACATTGTGGCGGCCACTCCTGGGTGCTTTATTAAGCATTAAAGAGTCATAATCTCAAAAGCAGCCAATGCTTCTTAAATGATCTACTTTAGTTTTATCAGAAGGAAAGTGAATCATACATGGTAAAATCATTTTTAGGTGAACTACTCCTTAAAAGGTTGTAGTTTTGTTTTTATATAGAGTATGATGGATGGTCAGAGGAGTATAATACCTTGTCATAAGCCCCTGGCCGCTTGCTCTCAATGTTCCTGCCATCCAGATGACTCACTGACAGCAAGTGCTGTAGTGTAGAAGGCACATCTGAGTCTTCAGCAGTCAGTTGTGTCTGTGCTGATCCACCTCATTACAGTGCAGTATCCCTAAAAGTTCAATTTTACCACATGATTAACAGTGGAAGACACTGGAATTTCTGACACGGAATTTCTTTAGCCTTTTATCCAAAGCGAACTACAAATAAGGAACATCACAAGCAATTTGTCATAAGAGCCAAGTGTATAAGCAAGATTAATACACAAGCTAAAGCAGAAGGGAAATGCGGAGTAGACAACAAAGAGAACAATTGTTTTAATAAATAAGATTTACAGTAAGTTCAAAGAGAGGCATGTATATACAGGGCTGCTTGGAAAATAAAACATACTTATCTAGCACGCACACACACACACACATATATATATATATATATGTATATATATATATATGTGTGTGTGTGTGTGTGTGTATCAGAATACATAATCGCTTGGAGTTATATACATTTATATACGCCATTAATGTTCCAACTTTGTAACATGGAATAAAATAATAATAATCTATTAAATTTGTTGGCAATGTTTGTTTCTGTTTGCAGCTGTCATTTCTCTTTTGAGCTAAACTCCAACAAACCCTCGTGCTCTGTCCGCTGTCTGAATGGGTGACGGCGCGCGCTGGAGCATTGGGCACGACACAAGAAAGACAGAGCACATTTATAAGCTTTTACAATGAGCGCATCTCTGGAAAATCGCTTAATGTACTATAATGTTGGATAAAAACATTAACGTCGATGTGCGTACCGGTAAAGAACGCACTGTTTTTGAATATTTACTAACACCCAACAGTGTGGTCCCTCTTCCTCGTGGGTTATCACATTAGTTCCGTTTTCCTATTTTTGCTGGTAGGTTTGTTTTTATATTTGTTATCCTTCAGTCACGTAATCTATTTAATGTGTTATTGCTATGCCAGACCTAAGCATAAACATTTTGATTGTCTTTTTAGAGCAATATATTTCCACCTTTATTTTTTCTTTGTTTTCCTCTTTTCTTCTTGACCTCTTTCCTTTCCTTTCCCCAATCCATTACAAAATCGAACTATTCAAAGTTTCACTAATTCAACAACTTTAATAAACAGTTTTGCCAACTGCTTTAATGACGCTTAGCACTGTGCCAAATCATGTGTTTGCTGTATCCTTTGCCTGTCAGTTGTGGAAATTTTGCTGTAATCACAGCACAACTTTTGCTGATTGCTGAGTTGCCTGCATGGTATGTATGATTTATAAGGTTTTTGTATGATTTATTGTTATTCTGTTCCCTTGGATTTTCCCTTGAGTTTGCAGTTGCCTGTCCATAAGGAGTTCTGCTGGAAATTTTTTACAAGCCAGATATGCAGACCTTACAATTGTAAGTAAGAAATGAATCATAATTTTTTTGGCATAAAGCAACAGGGCATCCATCAATGCCAAAAGTATTCAGGAATGTATAGAATTGAAGATTCTCCTTTGGCCACTCACTTCCAATATATTCTATCACTTTTAGCAGATGACCGTCTACCAGTGTCCGTACCACTATTTATGTTTTAGAGTGACACTTACCGGAATGGCCTCCAGAACTGCAGGAACAAAACTTTTAAATACTCACTTACTATTTAGTAAGTATAATAAACTTACAACTATTTAGCAGCTGAATGATCCATAACCCCTGCCAATCACAATCTGTATTACCATATACCAACACAACACAGAGAGAGCAGCCAATATTATTTAACTGTATATGGATACTTATACTTCCAAAATCCAACTCCCCACATCCCCTTTAGCGATACAGTATTTAAATAATAATAATAATAGTGTAGTCAGACCAACTAAACTTTACACCTCACCATTAAAACAAATTCAACATATCTAACACTCAAATTCACACAACTAAGTAAAAATATTGTTTTTATTTGACATTTATATTAAATGTAAACTGGGTACAAAAGGCGCAGATAATGTAAAGCAGAACGAACAGGATCGGTGGGGAACTTAATATAAATATTAGTGTTGCCAAATAAAACATCAAAATGATCATACATGTAAACAAATGTGCAGTATAAAAAAACAGCAAAAGCTTGGTACATAAAGTAAATATATAGAGCAATGTTTCCGTATGTGACATCAACATTAAAACATATATTGTTGATGTGTATTAGGATTCTGTCTAATACAGCACAACATCCTATTCAGAAAAATACTGTTTTAAACTTTGCTGCTCAATAAAGATCTATATCTGTTGTATCTATATCTGTTGCTGGTGCTATTTGGAAATATGAATGTCATTTTTTTTATTAACACAGCGTAATGTATAGATCTCTAGATGCTGTTAATAAAAAGACCATCTGATATTTTCAAGGCAAACTGTGTCACAATCAGCAATCGTATATATATGCACAAAAGTTTAAGCTTGGGCACAGACATGCATGTGAACCATTATAAACATTAAAACATGTTTGTACAATTTCAAGTACAAACATATACTTGAAGACAAGTTTGTACAATTTCAAGTACACAAACGTAAAAATATGTGTTTACATATTTTCAATGCTCTTAAAAAATAGGTCTGCAATGTATTTTCCACAAAGTCTCTAGAGTTTCAAATGTGTATCAATTAATAATTGATCATTAATACTGATTTTAAGCATTATTTTGAAAAAAAAAAAAGCTCTACAGACTACCAGGGAGAAAAGTCTAATTTAAATTGGTGAACCATTGTTCATTTAACAAGTCTTTAAATATTTTATACTGTAAATGTATATACCAAGTTGCAAACAAATCAATTACTGCTTCATAGAGGTAGCTGTAGTCCATTTTATGTTTATAAACACTGGCCAGGAAACACAGCTTCTGCTGACCATCAGTCATTGCTTGTTCGAGTCATGTAATCCACCAGGGGATGCTGACTGGGTATCAGGTCCTCACTTATGGGCAATTACATCTGTGTAGATGGCTATACTGCCCGTGCTTGAAGATAAGAACAGAACAAGACTTTGATTGGTTGAGACCCTTAAGAATTGTAAACCAGTGAGGGGGAAAGCAGAGGTAGTGTTAGGAAATTACATCATGAGTATCGCTGTTCGGCCTCTGTCTAATTGCTACAGGTGGGAGAGGTTTGCCATAGAAATCTGCCAATAAAAGAGAGTTATGGAAAGAGATATTTAGGTCAGTGATGTCCATTTTTTAAAGCAGCAACAATAAACAAGGATTAACTAAACTCAGTGGATGAAATGTTTAACCTACAAGATTAAATTCATAGATCAAAGTGCTCTGACATTCACAAGTAAAGCAATGAAGCAATACATGCAGCTTTCAAAATGTCTAACCTGTAGGCACCTTGAATACAAATTAAAACACAGTTCCCACAGGAACTGAGGTGTTAAGATGATTATGCTAGTGGCGTTTTTTAGACTCTGGCATTTCTGTTGACTGATGGCAGATGTGGTTAAAGCTTGCTGTGAGGATGGAGGGAAAACAAAGCAATGTCAGCGATGGAAAACATGGTTAGAAAACAGAACGGGAAAAGGAATGTTAGTGATGTGAATGCTGGTCGACATGCCGAGCAAGTAACAGAGCCAATAAACCAACAATTACCACAATGCCTTGTATCTCCAAGAGGCTCAAGTTTGGGAAGCCTAGAAACTTTGGGGGTGGCCCATCCAACTAAAACAAAGAAACAGGATTAGCTGTTAAAGTCATTAATTTGAAGGAACGGGGAAAACTAAGATAAATTGGTGGTTAATACATTTAAATGTGAAATTGTATGTCTGCAAATTAACATGAAAAACAAGTTTGTAATAAAGTTTCTCTGACTTTCCTAACTGTGTGTTGTAATGTTACAAAAATGATTCACCACTGAAATATAATTACAGTAGTGTTGCAACAATCATTTTGATTGTAATAGATTAATTGGATGCTCAGCATCTTAGATATATACAAACGATATATTAGAAACTATATACAAAGTTAGGTCTTTAATGCATGCCAATGGTTCTCAATCAGATAGTGTTAAAATAACTTAAATAATTTTAACTTAAAACGCTAAAAATCCATATATAGACCTACAACATGGCCAACAACTGACCTTTATCTCTTTTCTTACCCTTATTTTCTGTATAAATATAATAAATAATGTAATATTTTTCTTCATGAGGTACTCTGGTCACTACTCTTTTAAAGTGTTTGATGGTGGCAAAACAGGGCGCTAAGCACACTAACACGGTGCTAGGAAAGCAACATTAGCAAAAACAATTTAAACAGCCACAGTATAACTGCAATTAAAGACAAACAAAAGATAAAAAGAATAAATGAATAGAATGTTCTGCAGGAACACATTCTTCTTTTAAACTTTTTTCCCTGTAATAAAGTAATGTAAGGGTGTACTATTTACCATTATTGTTCATATAAAAACATTAAAATGATCTATAAAAGACGTATTATTACCTGATAGGGGAGGAGGAGTGGGGCTTTTAGGTGCTGCTTCTTCCACTTTAAGTGGGTCGACTCTGTGTTTGCGTTTCAGTCGTAATTTCCTAGTTTTCTTTTTGGCCTGGTCCACTGCACCTGATTAAATATGACAGAAAAATTAAATTAACTTCATCCACACCAGCCAGGAATCACCTGGTCACCTTAGCCTGGTAAAGTCTGATATTACAGTTCACTTCATCTCTACTATAATATTTAATTTATGAACAAATCACTTTCATTACACTTCATAAATGCACATAATGTCAGAGGAGGATGGGTTCCACTAGTGAATACGGTTCCTCCCAGTGTTCCCTCCACTTTATATGGATTTTTTCTTTGATACAGTCACCTTTGACTTGATGACTGGGGGCGTTAAAATTTTGTGGCCAGGTTTCTGTAAAAGCTGCTATGAAAAATGTAGATTTTTGTGAATGTACCATGCTCTTCAACATGTATTGTAAATTAACAGTATGCTCTGTTTTTACCTGATTCTGTGCTCCCCGGGGTCTGTCTCTCAGTCTCTTCATATTCCTGCTCTTCATCTTCATCTTCATCTTGAGTGACTGTCTGATCTTGAACATTGCTCTGGTGGCTCTCTTTTCCCTGTCTCTGCATCTCTTTTTCTCTTTTTAGTCCGTCTTCATTCTGCAATGTTTTTATATAAATTAAGAATCATCTAAATCTTAATGATGGAATTACATATTGAAAGAAATGTCTTTGTAATAACCCACCTCTGTAACAATATTGTTTATTGGCTGGAATGGGTTGGGCATATTAATATCATCCAACTCCTCCTCTTTCAAAACGTGCCCCTCTCGCTCCGCCTCCTCTCGCTCCAGCCTGTCTCTGTGCCAAACAGTTCCAAGTAGTGCAAATTATCTTTATCAAACCAAATTTTTTCTATTTTAAACACAAAAATGTTGTGTTTATAATAATTGTTATCTAATAATTACTTATACTCTTAGAATACAATCAAAGAAGTAACTGCGCAATAAAAATTTTTTTACTTGTTTATAAAACTGTTGTTCACTTTATATTAATAATGGCCGTGATTACCTGCAACTGTACTGACATTTATTACAAAAGCACTTCTGCTTAAGAGATACTGCTTAAATAGAACCAGCCCTCAAAAAAGAAAATCTTTCCGAATTAAACTGTATCATCACTTTAAATTTTTAATGAAGATGCTATTGATAAGTTCATTTGCTCCTGATAAATTTGAAACATAAAAGAAAGCTATCTGACACTACTATCTCAGTGACAGTAAGTGTCCTCTCAGCTCACTGACCTCTCCTCTCTGATCTTCCGAACTCTCTCTGCTCTCTCCTTCTTGTCCTGTTCTTCCTGAGCCTTCTGATCTGCTGTATCTTTTTGCACACGCTCTGAAATTGCCTCGTAGTCCTTGGCAATGTTGTTCAAAAGCCAGTTAAGGCCATTCTTGATGGATTTGTCCACTTTCTTCCCATAACCCAGTACAGCAGAGCAGGGCTCCTAAAAGTAGAGAACACAATGTTTAGTGTCTGTTTTATATGGTAGATTTGCCCAATATGGTTATGAAGTATTAACGAATAAAAAGTGTAAAACCTGGTTGTCAAAAATAAGAATTTTTACCAGTTATAATTACAAACTCCAGAAACTGACTGTCTTTAATATAAACTCATGTCAGTATAAACTGTACATATCAACTCACAATCTGGCAGAGGCATTTGTTCTCATTGACAAGCTTCTCCAATGACAGACTCTCGATGATATCTGCCTCAGCCAATGCCCCATCCTGGTCCTGTTTATTAGCCAGTCTGAAAGCCAATCAGAGGTTGGTCAGCTAGTGCAGGCCCCTGGGACAGCTGTCACAAACAAATGACCTGAGGTCTGCACTTAAAGTGAACTGAATAATTAGCCTTATGTTATAAAGCACTCTTGACTTATTAGCACACTTAACAAGCTAAATTTATTAAAGGACTTCATCTGCTCCTCACTCCCCTAGTTAATAGGACCCACTGCAGCCTGTCAACACACCAACAGATATACAGATTTATTGCATACCCCCATTCCACTTAAACTAGATGCTGGGGATTTATGTGAAAGCTCTCCACTGATTAATGCTTGAAATTTATCAAAACCCTCCGGCCCATCAGCCAGCTCACGATTTTTGGGTCTAAACAGCTTGTTCTGTTGGATCCAGGACATTTTGACAGGCAGGCAGTGGGGGTAGAATTGGAGAACATTGCCAACTGCCATTCTCAATACAGAGGCTCCCCAGGGTTGCGTTCTAAGCCCGCTTCTACACTTCATTCTATATATAAAGATGTGCAGGTTTTTATGGTTTGCTATTGACAAGTGTGGCAGGTCGGATCTCAAAGAGCAATGAGATGGTAGAGCATTCCGACACAGTAAGGTCTGGATAATTTCCTCATATTGAATACCAGCAAAAACAATAAACCAATCAAAACTTCACATGAACCGCACACTCTGACAGCTTGTTTAGGCAGGCACATCAATACCTTTATTATCTCAGGCACCAGGGGAAATTGAGGATGGGCCCCCAGGTGCTGAGATCTTTTTACAGGTGTGCCACTGAAATCATTCTGTCAGGTAGTATTACTGCCTGGTGGGGGAACAGCACCACACAAAATTGTAAAGACCTGTGCAGCGTTATGTAGCAAGCTGAATGTATCAGCAATGGGGTGCTGGCCAACATCCAGGACATTTTAACAAAGTAAACCAGACAAATCATTACAAACCCCAGCCATTTGAACTAATGCACAAATATGCGTTTCATTTTTTTCACAGTATACCCAGCACACTGTCCAGGTCTTGAATAGGGTGTGAAACTAACCATAGTTTACCTATGGACCCTTAACCACACATTTAAAGACCTCTCCTTTTCATATTTTTACATGCAGCTCTGCATATCTCTCCATCTCCAGTTATATTGTTTTGTTATACATTTATTATTGTATATTTGTTGTAAACAATATATGATTATTACATTTATCATATACATGATACTTTCCCATGTCATTCAACTTAAAACAATATATGACATACGAGCAACAGCAAAAATTTTTTGCAATACAGCTGTTAATTTGTCGCAGGTAGACTTAAAGGCCGTTAAACAGGATGTGTTGTTCCATTCTGTTTTTTTATTGCTGGTCTATAAGCACATAAGCACCAGATGTTTTATGGCTGTTCTGTCACATCTTACAATTTTTTTTTGTGTCTTGTGGCATGTGGCACATTTTATAGACAGCACGTCAAGATAAACCCCTTAAAACCTCTTTTGTGCCATTCTGTCATTTATAATGCAAGAATGCTTCCTGTGTGAACAGCTCCTGCTTTTGGTAGGTGTGGCCAGGTACAGTAAATCTTGCCCTGTACAGAT